>JMSH01000066.1:0-69406 GCA_000712465.1 Huntiella moniliformis
TTCGAGGAACGACCTAACGGCGTATCAAAGCCGCAAACTTCAGTGTGCACGTCAAATACGGGAAGCTTGAGACAAGGTGAGCCGTTGGTTTTCATGACTGATATGCGGGTACAAAAAGACCGTTAATATTTGCAGGCCTGACGATCACTAGTTGGCCGATCCTTGGGTACCCGCGTTAACACGATATTCAAGGCAACGGGGCAAAGCGGCTAGAATTCGCTTGGTTAGAGTCTTGTGGGGTCTATTTCGATGGGCTTCAAATCGTGAAAACGCATCCACGAGATCCTTTAGTAAGTCTCCGTTATCTGAGCTGGTCAACCTATCCTGCATGTTGGCCATAAAATCTGGGAATAAGGTGGAGAGCTTGGCTCGGATAGACGCTTCGGCGACAAAACTTGTAAAAACAATGTGTTCACCATCTGCAATACGTACCATACCAAGGCTGTGATCCACAAGATGGCTAACCGAAGCCAGGTGGTGATTTTCTAGGTCTGTTAGAATACAGAGGCGTGAGCCTTTTATCGTTCTCCCTGTGGTGTGCATATAACACCCCACTGGTATGTAAGTCTGTCCGTCGGTTGTTGTTACTGCGACCTCCAAACGACAATTAGTTTGGAAGGCGGAACGGCTGACATGGTGGGAATTACCTTTCTTTCGTTACCGGAATACTTCGGCGGCCCAAGGAGACACGACGACCCCAATCGGCACCTTTTACCTGATCCGGCTTGGGTCAGCTAATTCGGCTTCGCTTACAATCATAGGTTATGGGTTGTTGTGACGATCAGCCCTAGAACCGGCTCCCTATGCCACGATTAGCCGGTGATGACGATGAGGCCGTCACTACACGCCATCACTACAGAGTAACACTTGCAGAAGCTTTATGCCACAAACAAGTGGCGTGCCAGCTGGCAACCACACTCTGGCGTGAGTCGTGAACCCCAAGGACTCACCAGTGCGTGGCGTGAGAGTATAAGAAGGTCCCTAACACCCGTGATAGACAATAGTAGTAGAATGTGAATACCATCTCACTTTACCCATCATATATATCATAACTGATCAACACAATATACGTTTTTGTCTTCTATTTACATCCATCATGAAAGTCATCAGACTTGTCCCCCCGAGATCCTCGGCCCCAATTGCGTTATTGGAATTCGCAGGAAACATGAAACATGCGCTAGAGCGGGAGCATATCGCCATTTCACAACTTTCGTATTACATCAGCCAGATTGAAGATTCCCTGAGTAAATTCCCAGGTGACCCATATATTAACCAGGGGGATATACAGGCTCTGACGTCATCGACTAACAAAACTCTATCCTGGTTGAAACAACTCGTCTCCAAGAAAAACTTGGCAAAGCTGGACCAATGGCGTTCTGAACGATCTACCTCACAGGACCCGCTTGCACAGAAAGTGGATGAGCTGAAGTACGTCTTCAGTTTAGTTGAAGAAGAGTATGCTGCTTTGTTTGAGAAGTGTACATCTGATACTACACCGCCGAATGCGTCAAGTGGAATCTCCCCGACAGGTACGTCACAAACTGTATGTACGCCAATGAGACAACCAGCTGACTTGCTACATTTTAGTTACCAAAAAGTCGAATAGGGCTAAGCATTTGTTCACTCGAGGAAGGCACGCTTTCCGCTGGACGTTACGCGACGACATGAAGTTTGACATGGTGCGAAATGTCCTTCGCGAGTTGGCTTTCAAGTGGTCTCGATTTGCCACAACACTGACAAACGCTGAGCATATGCGAGGCATCATCCGGGACCCCTTCTCGGACGATAACAATGTCATCCTTCAGTGACAGAGGTGCTGCATTGGCAATTGATAAGTGGGCCCGATAACATTTGTCCATGTTTGTCTGTCACAAGTTGAATTCTAGCTATTTCTACTTTTATATAAATACATCAAGTTATTCGTGAAATACCGTTCCACTGCATACAGTTCATCATGTAGAGTGTATATTCATGCCAGTGTGTTTGTACAACCGTGGGCTGTAAACCATGACAAACGGAGCTTCCCGCTTACACCCATGTCAACATCCCCACCTAGATTTCAGCCCACACAACGGACAAGTGCATACAAAAGTCCTACTACATTTTGTTTTCAACATACCCGACGCCATGTTCTCAGGTAGCATTGCATTACCATAGTACCCAGCTTCGTTGTAATGGATCTATAGCCTGATCTTTCCCGGAGATGGCATTCGGATTGTGTAGAATTACATTTGAGCATTAATGAAGGGACGCACAACCTTTCAAGGTTGACACTAGCACCCCATAGGCTTAAACACAAGATCCAGGTTTTATGTTAATCCATAACAAAGAGAATAAAAGAACAATCGTCACAGCTCTGTGCAGTAATCATGATCTATAGGCTTCGCCGTAATGTGTTCAATCTATTTCATGTTACTGTATGTTTCTTTTCACTCATCTTGTCGGGGTGTATATGATGCAATAGTATATCACAGATAACTTAGATCGTATTAATAAGAATAAGTAAGATTCCACAGAAGAAACAGACTGTATACATTCACGATTGGCATCAGACCCAGTCAAGGGTTACCAAGCATCAACCGAAGATTGTTATGACGTAATTTAGGGTTGGTGGTTTTTTGGTGTGTCTGAATGTGTAGCATGGAGGAAAAGTTGTCGGATTAGTCTTTCAAGGTACACATCAAAATGCAACGAATAATGAGATATGCGGGGTTTCAAAGTGGTTTGAGATGGATGTCAACAAAGGCACCAAATGGAGATGAGATTTCAGCTCTAACACAGAGATTAATTGACGTTACAAAAGAGTCTCTTTCAACGACGTCCCCCGAAAAGGCCAAGGAGATTCTTGCAGAGAGTGGATTATCTCCTGCCATCCAAGAATCTATTCTATCTGAGCTACCTTCCACATCACCAGTACTCTCCTCGGAAGATGCTGATTGTGCAGCCCGGAAGGAATACTTTGCTTCTAGATATGACCCTGAAGCACGACCAATGGCATATGCTCTTGGTGGACTTGCGGGAGTAGCTAATGATAAGATTGAAGAGGGCATAAAATCTGGAGTTTTCAAGGGAATTACAAAAGGTGTCGGAGTTGAAGTTGGACGGAAGAATGGAGTCATTGATATGGTATGTTTTTTTGAAGAAGATGAGAAAATAGACTAATAGGTTTCTAGACTACCCAGATCATGAATGACGTTGTTAAGGAACAAGGAGGTCGACCAGAATGGATTGATCGACAAGTTCAACTTGAAGAGGCGATCAACAGGTTTAGAGGGGTTCTGAAAGAATCTTGGGCTTCAAGTCAAGACGACACAAAGATGTTTACAAATAGTATGAAGGAGTTTGTTACAAAAGAGGTCGATCGGTTGAATAGTGATGTAAGAGCTTATAACATTGTGGCACCGAGTGTTTCTAGAAGAGGCTATTTCACTGTTGATGGGGAATTTGAAAAGTGTTTCAAGGTACCTAAGACTCAAACTGCTCCGAAGAAAGTCAAAACAGAGGAGTCTTTACTTGAACAGTTATGGAAAAATACATGGGGTAAATAAACATTCAACTATCTATAAAGAACTGTGTTTGCTAGTTCTAGTTTCTCATATCTCCCGTAGTCACTTGTTAGGCAACGTGATCCGACTGATCCGGCGCTCCAGATTGATGTTTCTCCGTCGAAGAAACAGGTTGACTCTGACTATTCCCCATCCCCGACTTCGGGTTCTCATTCTTAGTCTTCTTCTTGTTCTTCCGAACTCTAAACAACCAGTAACTCACAACAGCAATGAAGACGTTGAAGAGTACATAAGCCCAGACTATACCAAAGTTTCTCCAGCGGTCAGACCAGAAGATTTTACTAGGGGCGAGATATTGATCTGCTAGAGAAACAGAACAGTATCTACAAGAACTGGTGGCTTCCGGGTTTTGGAGAGTTCCCGGGGCGACTTTGAGATATTCAGCCATGTAAGAACCACAGGTAGTTCCCGCGGGAGGATCAAATACAGACGTTTCCTCATCGGAGCATACAACCCGGCGGTCGTGAAGAATCGTAGCTACAATGCCTCCAATCCAATAGGTAAACGGTGAAACCCGATACATGAACTTCCAAAAGCCAGGTAACGCAGACGGGGTCTGAAGAACACCACAGAAGGAAATCATCATGATAACCAACAGCGTAACAATCGACGACGCAGTCTCCGCGTCAGGAACAGCAGCAATGGACATTTGTGCAAATGATGAAGCGTATAACATAAGCTGCATACAGTATAACAAGACGATTCCCTGGCGTTCAGAAGATTGCACGCCCATAGTGGGGTAATAGAAACAGGCGAAGGCGAGAACTCCCGTGATGATTTGGAAGGGAAGCTCGACAATCACGTTGGCAATGATGAAGACTTTCCATGAGTATGCTTTGGACGGGCGTTCACGGACTTCATAAAGAGACCGTTGAGTTACAAAGTGCGGGTGAATTTGCTGGACGATAGTAGAGAAGATGGTGATAACCATGAATACGGCGAACATGCCGTTTTGAAGACCCGCAAGTGACGATTTAGAGTTGAAGAAGGAGAATCCAATGAACAAGCCCGCGGCTGTTCCAAGGAAGAACTTGGCAAAGATATACGTGGGCATTCTCCAATATTGCTGGAAAACACGAACAGTACACGCCTTCAACTGCGGCCAAAACGGCATGGCAAATTCACAATTCGCCCGATCTTCTTCCTTCCCCGCGACCGGCTCGTTACCTTTTTCATCGTGGATTCTGGTGATTTCCGCCTGAACAGCCGCAGCCTCGTCACTTTGTTTCCATACGTCATGCCAGTCTTCTCCTTTATCGTTTTTCCCGTTATTCACCACCTCGAGCATGAATTCCGCGGGGTTCTCTTCGTCATCACAGACTCGGGAGCCGTGAGATTCAAAATAGTCGAGCATGGTGCGGGAGTTCTCACCAATGTCGCCGAAGTAGACTGTTTTACCACCCTTTGCGAGGAAAAGGAGACGGTCGAATTCTTGGAAGAGGATTGCGGACGGTTGATGAACGGTACATAAAACAGCTTGATTCGCATCAGCCAGTTTCCTAAGGAACGAACAAATTGCCCAGGAAGACTGAGAATCTAAACCCGAGGTAGGTTCATCCAGGAATAACAACAGTTTAGGCTTAGCAGCAAGTTCCACACCGATTGTTAACAACTTGCGTTGTTCAACGTTGAGTCCTTCACCGGGCACACCGACGACTGCATCGGCGAAGTCTTCCATGCCGAGCATCGCAATCACTTCATCAACATAGGCGTATTTTTCGGCTTGGCTTACGGAGGGCGGTTGACGGAGATCGGCGGAGAAGCGGAGAGATTCGCGGACTGTGGCGGTGTGGAGGTGGAGATCTGATAAAGTTAGTATGGGATTTTGGTTACAGAGCGATTAGGCAACTTACCTTGTTGTTGGACGTAGCCGGTTTTACGTTGGAAACTTGAATCTAGGGGTTTTCCGTTGACAAACATGTCTCCCGTGATAACACCCATGGTAGTTCTCTGAGCCAAAACATCCAAAAGGGTCGTCTTTCCAGCACCAGAAACTCCCATCAACGCCGTCAAAGTGCCCGGTTTAACCCATCCCGCTACATTATCCAAAAGACGTCTAGGGGTCCCTTTAATCTGGATATCATAAACGACATCACGCCAGGTAAATATGTCTTTCTGTGGGGGGATAATGGCAGTTTCTTTCTCGCCGGCAGATGAAGAGGTTTGCTCCTTGGAAGTTCCTTCGACGTTGTCTGTACGGCCGGACTCGAGATGTTTAGGGACTTTTCCGTGTTGGAAGACGAGGACTTCGGCGGTGGAGGTTGTTTTGGAGTTGAGTTCCACAGCGGTGAAGTAGAGGAGCATACAGGCGATCATCCAGCCGATTAAGATACCGACGTTTCTCCAGGCATGAGCCCATTTATACTGGTACGAATCCCACATGAAGTCGTCGCCGTTAACAAAGTATCTACCAGGACGAGCTCCCACGGAGTTACAAATCCAGGAGTCTCCAATATTCGGCGAGTAAGCCGGGATGATTTCCGAACAGGTATATTCCTGTCCGTGGAACTCATTCGCCATTAACGTTTCAAAAGCGTAGTAAACGGGGTTAATCCAACGCATCCAGTAGAACCACTTATGCATTTGTGCCTGGTGAATGACGAAGCCAGTGTAGATAACTAACATGAGAATCAAAACACCAGCCAAGGCCATGGCCTGGGAAACCGTCTTTGTCACGGCCGCCATGGACCGGAACACGGCACTCATAACGAACTTCATAAGCAGGGTGACGAAGAAGAACAGGAAAAAGTGGCCTGGTGTCCGGTTCAAATCGGTCATGAAGTATATCGTACAATTGAAAATCACCGACGCACAAAACTTAATCGGGATATCCGAGACAATCCCCGCAATAGCCTCCGTACACGGCAAATAGAAAGCATACGAATGGTGTTTTTCGACAATGGGCCGTTGCTCGTATAACTTGGTGATCTCACTAATGGCGTTCAAAGCAGCAAGCAGGACAGCTTGGAAAATGATGGAGCCACGAGCGTAGAAACCCACGGTGGCGTGCTCGGTTTGGTAGAACATGGAACCGAGGATAAGAGCGATGACCAGCTGCATGAGCATTTCGATGACGGTGGAGGTTCGGTCGTTCCACATGCGTTGGTAGGCTCGCTTGGTACATAGGCGGACTTGCATGCTGAGAGAGACGATATAGGGTGATTGTTTCGGGACATGCTTCATTTGGCGTTCGTTTTTCCCTTCTTGAAGAGCTTTGACGCCTTCACCGTGTTTATCGACTGGATGGTCTTGTTCGTATTTGTCAAGAGCAACCTGTAACTCGGCGTATTCGGGCGATCCCTCCCAGTACTCTCTAAACTCATCCGGAGTTCTCGGGACTTGTTTCTCCATTCCATCACGAGCTTTCCGTTCCCCGGGGTTCGTCACCGAGGTGAGGAAGTCACCCGTAGTCTGACGCGGCGGACAAAACCAGCCCATCCGTTCAAAATAGGCCCGGGCATTAGCAGCAGGACCATAGTAGATTTCACGGCCTTCATAGAGAACCACAGCCTTATCGAAGAGGTCGTAGATAGCCTGTGAGGCTTGATAGATGGCAACAAGGTGGGATGAGTCGCGGAAATCAGCGGCAAAACGAAGCGATTGGACGAATTTCAAGGCCGTGGCGGAGTCAAGACCACGTGTGGAATTGTCCCATGCGGAAAGGGGTGATCCGGCAAGCATCATCTCGGCGATACTAACACGCTTTCGTTCACCGCCGGAGACTCCACGGACAAAGTCGTTTCCTACTTTGGTGTTATACGTATGCGACAGGCCACAGGCAGCCATGACGACCTGAGAAGCCCGTTTACAAAAGGTTGAACGGGGAAGACCGAGAGGCCGGTGATGAGGTGTCCGTACGGCAGCTGCAAATTCGAGGGTTTCTCCGACAGTGAGATGGGGGAAGTGTTTATCGACTTCCTGGTTATAAATGGCTTCTCCTTTGAACTCTTTGATCATGGTGCATTGAGGGATTCCATGGTAATGGATCAGAGAGTCGGGATCTTGTTGGAGACCGTGTAGTTCCCCGGTTACAGTCTTAAGGAGAGTGGAACAGCCGGAACCGGGACGGCCAAGGACAATGAGGAGTTCGCCGGGGTAGAGGAGACCTTGGAAGTTGCGAAGGATAGGCTTTGCTTCAGTCTTTTTAGAAGCGATTTTGAAGAGGCTTTTCACGGGGGAAATCAAGTAACTAGCCACCGTGTCCTGGAATCTAATCGCCTCACCTGTCCCCGCAATACTCAAGTTTCGAAAAGCTACTCCAGAGTACGCGATATTAATACCCTCCTTCTTCGACACCTTGACATACGCCTGCATCCACTTTGCAAGTTTAAACTCGGACGATGTAGGGTCTAACTCGGGGTCATGACTGAATTGGGGGCAGGAAGACTCCGCTTCAAGAGGGGCACCGTAGGCGCGGTCCGGGCGGGATAAGGCGGTGGCGACGCGGGAGAGGTCTCGACGGGTTTCGGCGTCGAAGGTGGCGGTGTCTTCGGCGTAGCGACGGGTGGAGGACCGGCGGGGTTGTAGAGGGGAGGGGTCTTCGGTTTCTTCGTATTCGTAGGGTTGGTTTGGTTTGGCGGGGGTGGACCCCGATGGTGGATTGGTTGAGGACATTTTGAGATGGTGGTGGTAGACAGGAGAATCAAAGAAACTACGGGAGACGGTATAGCTAGCTACTTATACAGTCTTATTTATTACTTTCCCAGATGTTAAACAGCCAAGACATTACATTCCTCCGGCTGGTTATCCATCTGTCTAGACCAGTCTTTCGGAAGGGCAGAAGGACATTCTCGGTCTGAAAACGGCACATTAATAAGGCTCATTCCTGGAGGTTGCCGAGGGGATTTTTGAGACTTGCGCGATGCTGTTTTTGGTTGGGTAAGGCGGGGACGGAATGGTTTTTGTTTTTGCGGGGTTATTTGCGGGGTTGTTTGGAATAAGTTGATTGATTTGGTCATTTGTATAGATGGTTTTTCTGTTTTAGATGTGTAGTCTGGATGGATATTATGTATGACGTCATTTTGAAGTGGAGATTAGGATACTTACATATGTACGTATGTGTACATATAATTGACGATAACCGAGTTCTTCCTCCACATGTATCTTCTTATATACGTATTAAATATCCCACCAATCAACTAAATCAATCAAGTTCAAGACCGATTTCTTCAACCTCAATTCTTCAACCAACAAAGATCTACATCCGTCATAAAGTCACAGTCTTTCTGATCCATCCACAAGTCAGTAACTACACACACATACACCTACCACATTAAACTTCCCCGTCGTCAAAATCAATGTAACTCAATCCACCAGCTAAATCCCAAAATACCTCATTCATTGAATCTCATTCGGAATCAGTGTATATATCCGTAACCGCCACGCAAATGCGATATTCCTTTATTAGGGCTAGGGTTTGAGGGATTCTGAAAAAATCATCCAATCATGTGGGGTTTTTCTACATCCTCCAATCTCTTTCTGGTCTCTATCTTTGAAACATTCCGAATTAGATAAAAGTACGGAACCATTTGTAGTAAGTGAGGATTCAATGGCGTGATTTAATCATCCAACAAGAAAAGATATCATATTCATTTCACGGGTTTGAAAATTCCGTTCCGATGTACCCTAATTTTAACCCTGGAACACCCAACACCTCGTATTAAGCAAACTAGGGACTCCCTATTTTGATTCTGAATTTATCCAAAAAAAAACTTTATCCCTATGATGTAGCAATCCGACGTCATGACAACCTCATTCTCTTTCTTTTCAACTTCTTTTTTTTTGTTCCTATTGCCGCCCCTCTTTCTTTTGGTTCCTTCAATAATTCGTTTCAACATTGGCCCGTCGTCGATCATAATTCATATACCCTGCTAGCTCCCCCGCGACGAACACGAGTTAACGAACCATTGTGTATAACCCTATTTTGATGTTGGGTTAACCCTATATGATCGCTTGACTTGGATATTCAGCTTTGTTGAGTTGGTAACCATTCTTGTGATTGATGAATGGTTGTTTGTAAGAACCCCCCCTTTTAATTGATTGCTAAGTGCATATGAAAACTGTCACCACGCTAAACTAGTAAAGAAAACGTCATGATACATTTGGGTATCTACATCAATGATAGCACGAACCATCAGACAAAGCTCTAACTTGATGTAGCTTCCTTCATTCCTTTTAACACGCTAACTAACAAACCAACAAACCATAGCAATGACCATCTAATTTCTGTGTTTATGAAAACACGTTTTACTTTGTATTGTATGTTCATAACCAACAAACATGACTCGCCTGGTGTATCAACCCCGAAATATAGAGTCTCTCTGGTATATCCAGCCTCGTTATACATATGTAGATAATCCCTCACCCGAAAGCAGTCATATCTTGTTGTTGTTTTCTGTCTTTTCTATGACTACATATAATATCCACCACACAGGCCCTATAAAGACTATAAATGGTCCGATGCTAGATGCAGCCCACGACCCGACGTCGCCTTATCCTTATGTACCATTATTTCTAGTTGTCGCCTCGTCTATTCTCTTGACGCCCGGTGCGCTTAATGACTTGAAAAAGCTCATTCTAGACTTTCCCGTCACGAGCACGGTCTTTGTAACTAAGCCGTCTGCACGACATTATATGAATACAGACAGACAGAGAGGCTTCTTGTGTTTTAATGTTCTCATTCCTCTATGACTGTGCGTGGTTTCTCTGTATATCCACTCTATATGCCGCCGTTTTTCCAAACCGGGAAGGTCGTCCTGTCCGGAGATTACATTGAACATATAGACAGACATGAAAAATGGGGTCCACGTAGGAGTGAAGGAAGTCACCAAAACCCGTGACTTTTGTGATATTGGTCAGGTGTGGATTATCATCATATTGAGGATGTGTTCTAAGAGATGTTAGAAGATAATATCCACAAAACTCCTTCAGCTTGGTATTCCAAATCGTTATTTGCCACAGACAGGTTAACTAACTCGTTGATTTCAAAAAAAGGGGTTAACAAACTTACGCGTTTATGAGACGGTCATCTATAGGGTTTATATAGGGTTATTGAACATTGGGACGAAATAAATCCGGATATCTATATAGCTAGTTCATCCAACCTCGTCACACGATGTATCACGGGATAATATGGTGTAATAGTGGTTCAAACGGGGTCCCCGCCGGAGGTTTATTTAGTCCCTAGTTTCAGTATTGAAGCGAACCAGAACCTTTGAGAAATCAGGATATTGAATGGTGGAATTTTCAAGGTCATTCTCGTTCTCCTCCGTGATAACCGGAAACCTCGGGTATTCCCTGGAGTAAAAGAAGTACATAATGTTCGCTTATAGAATGCACCAGCTAGTGAGCTCACCGTTCTTTTTTCTTTTCCCAAGGCAGTCATTTAGACGAACGAGCGAGAAAGAAACCCTGATTTGATTCTTTTTCGGGGAAATCCCTGGGGGTCATGACCTGAAGCTAAATCGTCGGATTTGTCCAGGGGATTCGATTCGATTGACTTTTTTTTGTCAGAGCGATTTTGGAACCGGGGCGGTGGGTTGACGAGACTTGACTAGGGAGTATTTCTTATGTTTTTTGTATAATTTTGGGGATTGGATAATGTGAAGTGACTCTGTGGACAGAGTAATTCTGGTGATAGACGGAATCTAGCTAGAAATTCACCCTTCCTATGAAGTTAGGGAACAATGTCTACAATAAGGGAGAACTAACTAACTATTAAGGGAGTCGGAACGGAATAGAAGGGATTTATCAGTATGTAACTTCTCTTAGATATAACTCAAAACCTATAGAAATCACTGTACTCGTTGGTTCTGTGTAAATACGGGTCCTGCATTCAACACTGTAGGAATCGTCTTCGTTCGTTCCTGATTTTCCCGCCACACGGGCGTGAACCTATCATCAAATTCAAACCATCTTCAAAACACTAGATATCAAAATCCACAACAGCGGATCTTGTTCATCATAGAACACACCACCTTCCATTTTGACAATCATCTTGGTCGTTTTCTAAAGCTTAAGAGTCTGAGAAAACTACGCACATGCTTTCTTTTTATACAGACATGTATAACACATGGCAAATTGAAACTTGTATCTGTGCTGGTTTTATGTTGGTAGTTCCGTGACTTGTAGAGTCTTCTATGGATATTCTATGATGACCTCGGACGTATAAACGGTTTCATGAATTGCTTCAAGTTTTTTCTACAGCATAAATTAACTAAAAGCACAGCCCACTAAAGTTTGTCATCATCATCATCCAACAAGCCATGCGTTGTAATTACTTTGTTGCCCATTGCTCTTCATAGCCAGTCTGTTCACGATACTAAATACGTCTACTTAATGCAATGTAACTTTTCGAACCGACACATTGGATCTAGACATTTTGAATTTGATGATATTTGTATGTATGTTGTAGATAGACACAGAGTTCTTGGATGACCCCCCTGGTTCTCTTGAACCTCCCGTTTACAGGGTCGGAAACTTGCTTTTTTTTGGTGGATAGATTTCATTGTCAAGAACCACGTTTAAGTCCTTGCACTATAACTTTTTGACTGAATAAATCTAGTAAGAACATACATATAACAAAAAAACAATCATCGACGTACGTTCTATATATCTCTACAAAAAAAAAACTCACGTCATCTCTTACCATATCCAAAAACTTTCCAAAAAAAAAAAGATACATTCACACCCCCTAAAATCATGGATTCTCACGCACATACGCCCTCGCTTACTACTGGACTCTCTTGGCTAGTGTCAAGCTAAAGTCCAAATCACCCTAGACACCACCTATAAGCCTGCACTTCCTTTCTTTCTTGATTCATCGTCGCAAATCAAAATCATTATTTTGTGCCCATTGTACGCCTAAATGTGCTGGTGGCGTCTGCTAGTTTCCATGCCACCGGCAATCCTTTGTGTGTATATACGTTTGTCTTTGCCTCGTTTTGTATAGTTTCCCTTTTGTTCTTGATTTTTTACTCGTTACACTGGTTTTCAATCACTTTTTTAGATATTGCCTTTATAGTCACGAGGGTCGATCTATCGACCAATTGTCCTAGTTTTTGTACCAAAAGTAGAGAAATCTACATCCCCTGATAATCAGCTTGAACCCCACTTGCACTTGTAATTTTTTGTCACAGCATACTATATTCACTTTTGTGCCCCCCTCATAATCTATATATTCAATCTGTTATACCTGAACACGTGTGTTTACATTTGCATACGACGTTTCTTAGTTTGCTCCGCACTTTTTTTCATAAAGTACTCGGAAGCCACCGAGACTGTACTGTATGTTAAGAAGACTCACCCGAAGTTTTCTCATGAGACCTTGGTCTTTTATATACTATATTTGTTGACATATATGGCACTGACGTTGGTTGTTGATTGTTATGTTTAGTGACCTACCTAAATGAAGTGAGTTAGGTAGATGATTAGTTAGCCAGTGAGCCCAACCACCAAACTTCAAGATTTCGTCTATAGAGAGTCTTCTTCTTCTTCTTCTTCTCTACAACTTCAATTCAACTCAAAATATCCCACAAAACTTTCAAGCCTCCCCAAAATCCTCATCGTCTCGTTCTTGATCCTCGCTTGTCGTCTCGACGCACAAACCAATACGACACCCCCCCTCAAAATCGGTTAGATACACTCCCTTGAAGCTACTCTCCAAGGGGTCCCTCGCCGAGATCTGTTTCCCTCAACTCTCGTCACCGTTCTCTCATTCACCCTTTGCCAGCCCAGTATTGGAAAAGAAAGCTTGACCACGCAAGTCCAACCAGGTTTCTATCCTACTGTACTGACAAGGGAAATCTCCTTAACAACTGCTGACGTGCCCTCGACTTTTACTTTTCAATTTGGTCTTTTTCTCTTGTTTTTCTTCTTTTTTGGAACCTTGATTTCTTTTGCTTTCTTGTGATTTGTCTCTGTACAATCTTTTCTTTGTTTCCTTTTATGACTTGACATTATCTTTCTTTTATATCATCATTAGAGTCACGACTTTCAAACTACTCTTCGTTTGACATTTACTACACCCACTCAAATACAGCCACACACACGTACAATCATAGACTTTGTACTCTTCTTCAGTCTCATCATCAAGAGGGTTTTTACAGACATACCTCACAGGCACACTCAACTAAAACGTCTCAAGACATAAACCAAAAAGGACACACTTTAACGAGCATCCACGATTAGCTTATCCATTTCCAAGACATTTTTCTTTGACACTCGAATTAGTCCGTCAAAACTAATCCCGGGTTCCGTCTTATTATACATTCCAATCAACCTTAACTGAACCTCCAAAAAACGACAATTTAAATCGCAAATCTCTGTATCTATCCGCGTCATTGACGCTTCGGAGCCGAACAGCAAAACAGCTGTTGCGCAAATTGACCTCCTTCCTCAATCCGGTCTAATCATTCCGAATATACCCATGATTGTGTGGATTTTGCTAATTGCGCACTCAGTTTGGCCCTTCCAGCTATGATGCAACAGCCAACAAACGAGAGTCTGGTCCAGCCTGATACCACACCTACCTCGTCTCCACGAGCTTCCCGTCAGCCTCAATCAGTGACTATGGCGTCACCATCAATGGGTCGGAATAGCGCCCAGGTGGCCCCGCTTACTCTTGGACGTAGTAACCTCGGACCTTCACAATATGCTGATGATAACGGCTCATTACAGCCGGGCTACCAACAACGAAGCCCATCACATCGACACTCACAAATCTACCATTCAGCACAAACTTCTCCCGCTTTTTCAGACTCATTACACCCCCATGATGGGTCTTTTCTCTTCTCACCGTCCGGCTCAGACATCCTGACACAGTCTCAAATAACACCACCGGCAACCCCTCACACTGGTGGTGAAGAATTTGAGCCGCAGCCAGAACATCAACAAGACCCTCACTATGAAACCGAACACGTCGACGACGAAGAACATCTTCAAAATCCACCTCCTGTCTTTCATAACTTTCTCCGCTCAATATTCCCTTTTACTCCGAATTTGTCCTCCAACGATGCTAGTGTTACTTTGCCGCTTGCCGAGGGCGATGTCATCATGGTGCATTCTATACATACAAACGGTTGGGCTGATGGCGCATTACTCTCAACCGGTGCCCGCGGCTGGTTACCAACAAACTATTGTGAGCCATATGACCCAGATGAGATGCGCAATCTATTAGCTGCGCTTCTCAACTTTTGGGATTTGTTACGTAGCACCTCAGTCAATGACGAGGAGATCTTTGGGAACCAAGAATTCATGAAGGGCCTCATTGCAGGTGTGCGATTTCTCCTGGTAAGACACCTCCTCTTCCATCTCCGCAATATCCATATCATTTGTGGCGCATTAGACTAACAAACCCCGTGTTACTCATTTACAGGACCAAACACAATGTCTCACGCGTGAGTCGCCAACCATCAAGCGCAACGACTACATGCGTCGCGGTCGCAAGTCTCTCCTCTCAGAGCTTTCAGCGCTCGTCAAGACCGCAAAGAAACTTCCAGAATGTCAACGCGGAACTCTCTCACCACCACAGCACCTAAACGATATCATCGACGAGATGATTCTCAAGGCGTACAAAATCGTACTTAAAGGCGTTCGTTTCCTAGACTTATATCTTGAGGATCGACGCCACAGAATCCCACCAGCAGTGTCAGTTTCGCCTGCGCTAGATGGCTCCTCGTCAGGCTATATCCCGCCTACTCCTCCATCTGACAACTCGGCGTTTGATGGGCGCACGCCACATTCAACCGGAAGATCTGCAGGTTCCCGTAGTCCACACTCGTCTAGAAACCAATCACTCGCGTCGTTTGGCAGCAGCGCCAGTGGTGTCTCAGCATCAAACAGACGCTTCTCCGGCATAAGTTCGCCTGGTCTGCGTAATACCGCTGTTAGTGGTAATCGTCTTTCGTTTGCCGGCTCCATGCGCGTGCATAGATTGTCCACGGGTATTTCGCATCGCATGAGTATTGCTGGACCTTCTTCTCTTTCCGTGCCGCAGCATCTCGTTTCTGAGCGCTTAAGCAAGAGTCACGATACTTTTTTGTCACATCTCGGTTCCTTCATTGGCCGTCTACAGTTCCAATCGCAGTCGAGACCCGAATTGGTGCTTTCTATCAAACAATCTGCTACCTCGGGTGGCGGTCTTTTGGCAGTTGTTGACGTTGTGTGTTTCCAAACCACTGTTAGCGCCGATATCCTTCGGGCCGCGCGCGAGTCCATGTTTGAGCGGATACAGGAGTTGGTCTTTGCTGGCCACGATATTGTCAAGTCGCAGGAGGAGGCAGATGTGGTTATGCCTCAGCAAAATGGCGTGTTGATTGCCGCGGCTACTGGTTGCGTTAAGGCGGCTGGTGACTGTGTGGCGAAGACAAAGTGGGTTATTGAGCGCATTGGCGACTTTGAGTTTGAGTTGGAGGAGTGGACTTTGGGCATTGACTTGTCCATGTTGGATGCTGTCAAGGAGGATACAACACCGCCAGTATCAGAAGCTGCTGATGGTGGAAGTGTTGTGTCTTCATCTGTCACTGATACTTATAGCGAGGCGTCGACAACACAATACTCCACTGCTGATAGCTTCTCTGTGGTATCGCTTCAAAAGGCACTACCGGCTGTCCCCGAGGTATCTGTAATGACGCCAAATGCCTCGGAGACTTTCCCTGCCGTTGACCGTAGCGGATCAAGTTCCCGCGCGGACTCAAGACAAGACACCGCGACCATCGGCCAACAAAGCATCGGCGATGCCGGGTCCGTTCGGGAGTCTATTCATGATTCTCCACGGTCATCCCATCAAAGACAATCAGTTGATAGCACCCGGTTATCTCTCCCACCACTTCCCCAAATCGCCACTTCTTCCCAACGCGCCAGCCAAGAAACCGCCACGGACTTCCAAACCTCACCAACCTTCGAATCCGCCAATTCTAGCCTGGGCAGTAACGGCGGTTATCTTAACCGGGATTCCGAGACCAGCCTCATGTCACACACGTCGACTCGTGCGACTACGCCTGATGGGCCACGCAATATGCCTTCTCTTTCGGGCTTGAGCACAAACAGTGGCTCGCAGGGTGGTTCCGATGAGAATGAACATGAGGAGCTGGAGAATAACCTGCTAGCGCAGACTTTTGCCCACCAGTTGATGTTTAACAGAGAGGGACAAGTCACCGGTGGTACTTTGCCAGCTCTGATTGAGCGGTTGACTACCCACGAGTCTACTCCTGATGCTATGTTTGTGTCGACATTTTACCTTACCTTCCGGTTATTCTGTACGCCGGTGCGGTTCGCCAAGGCACTTGTTGAGCGGTTCGATTATGTCGCCGGGGCTCCTAACATGGCGAGTCCCGTGCGTCTTCGTGTATACAACGCGTTCAAGGGGTGGATGGAGTCGCACTGGAGAGATGTTACTGATCGTGCGGCGTTGGAGGTTATCGTTCCGTTTGCGGATGGTCGGTTATCGGCGGTTTTGCCGGCTGCTGGTCGTCGGTTGATTGAGTTGGCGAAGAGAGTTTCGGATCAGGGCTCCTTAGTTCCTCGTCTTGTTTCTTCCATGGGAAAGACAAACACTGCTATTGGCGCTTATATCCCACCGGATACTCCTCTGCCTGCTCCGCTTATGAGCCGTGGAATTTCAAGTGCGTTGACGGCTTGGAAATCGGGCGGTGCTTCTCCTGCTATTATGGACTTTGACCCGCTTGAGTTTGCCCGTCAGCTTACTATGAAGCAGATGCAAATCTTCAGCTCTATTATGCCTGAGGAGTTGCTTGGTTCCCAGTGGATGAAAAACGGTGGTGTTGACGCGCCTAATGTCAAGGCTATGTCGACTCTTTCCACCGATTTGTCTAACTTTGTCGCGGAGAATATCCTTGGATACACTGAGGTGAAGAAGCGTGCTGCTGCTATTAAGCAGTGGATCAAGATTTCCCAGCAGCTTTATGAGCTTAACAACTACGACGGGTTAATGGCTATTATCTGCCGTCTTAACAGTAGTACTATTACCCGTCTTCGTCGTACCTGGGAACTCATTTCTCCTAAGCGTCGCGATGTACTCAAGCAGCTTCAGGCTATTGTTGAGCCTCAACATAACCACAAGGCTCTTCGCTCCAAGCTTCACGATCACGTTCCACCGTGTCTGCCATTCTTGGGTATGTACCTGACGGATCTCACCTTTGTCGATATCGGCAACCAAGCTACCCGTCAATTACATTCGAGAACCCCCGAGACTATCCCCGAGGAAGGTCCTGGGTCGGTCCCGTCATCTCCCCGCACCGACAATGACAACGGTATCACGGTCATCAACTTTGATAAGCACGCTCGCACAGCCAAGATCATCGGCGAACTGCAACGTTTCCAGATCCCCTATCGGTTCAACGAGGTGCCCGAGGTTCAAGAATGGATCACAGCAAACTTGGATCGTGTCCATGGGAATGACCAGAGTAACGTGCAGGTGACGTACTACAGACAAAGTCTGAAGCTGGAACCTCGTGAGATTGCAACGGCTATTGCACGACAGGCGGCTATTGATCAGCCGCCACCAACACCGGGCTTGACGCCTTTGACTGATTTCTTCCCGTGGAAGTCGAGAGATAGACAGGGCAGTGTGGCGCCTACTGGGAACTAAAGAATTTTGGATGGAGTTTGCTTTTTTGGAGAATTTCAATAAGGATGGACGAGTGAGACGATGGGAACGTTGTACGGATTTTTTTACTTGCTTTTTTGGGACTTTGGTTGTTTCTTGTTCTGATTGGCCTTGTGCACTCTTTGATACCCAGCCTTGGCTTTTTTTTTCTTTTTTTTTTTCTCTGGTTCATATTGGACTATGAAGTTTGTGTACATATATACATTCGGGAGTTGGAGTAGATATTTAGTCACGTGACACACAATACTAAATCGCCAAGTGCGATACCTTTTTTATTGTTAATTTTGGTGGTTGATATGGACTAGACGAACAGTTGCTTGATTTGGTAGGTGGGGCTTTGAATTTGGGGGGGCTGTTGCTGGGAAGGTACTGATAAGGAAGGATGTGAAAAAGAGGCGGTATCCATATATGACGTTGGAGGTTTCTTTTTTTTTATTTTTGGAATTATAGCGCGAGAGATTTGGCGGGAATGATATGCTGGCTTTGGAGTAAGATGGACACGAGATTTAGGAATCCCTTTTTCTTCTTGTTCTTCTTGAGACTCGTATGTATATATAGATTGTGCGAGGATATGTTGATTGGATTGTTACAGTCCTTCTTTGGAGATTTAGTGTGTAAGCTAAAAATGAGGGTCCGGGGGATTGCAGATACGGGGTGGACACGGACTTTAAGACAGCCTGATTGGGACGGTTAGACAGACCAGACAGATCAGACAGACAGACAGACAGACACAGACAACCGGATAGATAGGCCCAGGAAAAAAGAGAACCTCGAAAGAACGACCGAAAAACCGAGGACACTAAATGTATATTGCACACTATATACAGCGTGATCCAAGACAAAAGGGATATAATTCAACACTTTGTATGCATGTACACTCCAATTCATGATACAAAGTACTGTAACGTCACAACCGTTCGCTCGATAACAAATCTGACAGTCATTCCCATATGACCTCTTATTGGACATTCCAGCCTTCGCGACAACACAGACGGGCGCTTTTCTGTTATCGTCATTCATCTTTTCGATGTGTCTGGGCCTGGGTAGTTGCATTGTTGGGTTGGTTATCGGGGGACTTGATAGTGATAACGGCGTTGTTGGTGACTTCCCATCGTGTAGTCGGACAGCTTTATGTGTGTGTCCTTTCAAGGGGGATATTTCCTGTGATGAGGCGGGATTGAGAAGGGATAAAGAGGGAAGGACGCCGTATGTCATTGTTTCTTTTTTTTTTCATGTTCTTGTTCTTCTATTTCTTTTTATTCTTTTCTTTCTTCAGTTCTTCCTTCCTCGTTCGCTTGGGAGATTTCCGGATTGTCAAGGATAAGACAAAAGTCTCCGTTCGCAACTTCTGTGCTCTGTGGCGTGTCACACGACGTTCACTGCACGGCTAATTCATCCACTTATTCCTCCCCTGAAAAAGCCCAAATTCTCTCTCCCTATTTGGTCCATCTATAATCCCCCAAAAAACCTTGGCAACTGGGCCTTTCTCCTTCATTCATCGTCATTTGTTATTCCCCACATTCCATTTCTTTTATCCTTTTGAATCGTCTTTTACACCTTCCGGCCTGTTTGTCCGTTCGTTACCATGTCCGATCCCGATAAATCGGTTCTCAAAGAGGAGCCACAGGCCCCTGTCCCCAGGCTTACAGAGGCTTCTACCCTGCCACCGCCCTATGAAGGTCCTACGGAGCTCCCAAGTGGTTGGCAATACCGCAAATTCAATGTCTTTGGACAGAAGATTTGGTATGCCTCGCCGGCGGTGCAGTTGTTCATGGTCTCCATGGTCTGCTTCATGTGCCCCGGTATGTTCAATGCGCTTAGTGGGATGGGCGGTGGTGGCCAGGTTGACCCGCAGCCGTCGGCTAAGGCTAATACCGCGTTGAACTCGACCTTTGCTGTTGTTGCTTTCTTTGCCGGAACTATCGCCAATGTGCTGGGTGTTAGAGCTACTTTGGCTATGGGAGGTGTGGGGTATGCCATCTACGTTTCTGCTTTCTTGTGTTACAACCATACCGAGAATGTCGGGTATTTGGTGTTTGCTGGTGCCATGTTGGGTGTTTGTGCTGGTTTGCTATGGACCGCTCAAGGTGCTATTATGATGAGTTATCCTGCAGAAGAGAGTAAAGGAAAGTACATCTCATGGTTCTGGGGTATCTTCAATATGGGTGCCGTCATTGGTGCTTTGGTAAGTTTTATCTACATGCCCGGACTCCGGACTTTACTAACATCCGTGTTACTTGTAGATCCCTCTCGGTCAAAACATTCACAAGGAATCTGGCCCCGTGACTGACGGAACTTACGCTGGTTTCCTGGCTTTAACCCTTTTTGGCGCAATCTTGGCACTCTTCCTTTGTGATGCCCAAAAGGTCATTCGTGCCGATGGCTCCAAGGTCATTGTCATGAAGAATCCCACTTGGAAGTCTGAAATCAAGGGTCTTTACGAGACTGTTGCCGGTGACCCGTGGATTATCCTTCTCTTCCCTATGTTCATGGCCTCTAATGTCTTCTACACGTACCAACTCAACGAGATGAACGTTTTGTACTTCACTCTCCGGACTCGTGCCTTGAATAACCTTCTCTACTGGCTCGCCCAGATCATCGGCGCCATGTGCTACGGCTATCTTCTTGATTACAAACACATTGGCCGTGCTATGCGTGCCCGTATCGCCTGGGGTGCTCTCTGCGTCTTCACCTTTGCTATTTGGGGTGGAGGCTGGGCTTACCAGAAAGACCAACCTACTCGTGCTGAAGCTTCGGATGACAACTATGTCAAGATGGATTGGACTGCTGGACGCGCGTACATCGGACCTATGTTCTTGTACTTCTTCTATGGCTTCTTTGATGCTCTTTGGCAGACTAGTGTATACTGGTTCATGGGCTCGTTGTCGAACTCTGGTCGTAAGGCTGCTAACTTGGCTGGTATATATAAGGGTCTTCAAAGCGCCTTTGCCGCGATTTGGTGGGCTATGGATTCCAGTAAGGTGTCTATTGACAAGATCTTTGGTGCTACTGTAAGTTCATCTGATAGCCATATCTCACACATACAATTACTAACCATCCACAGTGGGGTCTTCTCGCCGGCGGTCTGATCATCGGCGCCCCTATCATTTTCCTGCGTATCCAGGATACCGTCCCTCTTGAAGAGGATTTGAAGTTCAGTGATGAAACCATCTCTGATGTCTTTGTGGCCCCTGAGATCAAGCCGACTACTGAAAAGGTTTAACGCCCTGATGTCTATATATGTATGCATATTTTAATAATACTGTGATGATTTCCATTTCCTTCAATATAAAAAAAAATCACCAAAAAATATGAACTTGTTAGCAGTGCCTCGTTTCGATCAAGGGACCTCCGGGTTATGAGCCCGGCGCGCTTCCGCTGCGCCACAATGCTGAAGAAGTTGGCATACACATTGTTCTTCTGTCTTATGTAGTAAGACAGAAAGCGGGGTCGTCCGATTTCAGCCCGGAGTTCACTCCGTTTTCTGTCAAGGGTTAAACCCACTTACACGCGCGGAGATGACTAATCTCTGTAAGCAGCGTAGAATATGTAAACAATGAGGGTGCTCAAGTTGTAAGACATTGGTTAGCTGATTAGAATCAACCACACACAATATGTTTACTACATTTCAATCATCACAAGGGCAGCAGAGGCCTAAGAGACATCAGATTCGCAAGGCATGTGATAATTGTCGGAGATCGAGGGTTAAATGTGAAGAATCCCGACCGTGTCGGAGATGTCGGGAAGCGGGGAAGACTTGCGGGAATGAGATTGAGCATGAATTTAAGGATTTGACTGGAGCTGTTAGGTAGGTTTTATGAATGGTCACGTAGTGGTATTGATGCTGACTATACATAGGGAGATTGAAAAGTTAAGAAGGGCGGTCTCTGAACTTAAAGGACAGCTTGAGAACCGGCCGGATTCCGGATCCGGATCGACTTCGGGAACTACGGCTTCTCCGCAGAGAGATCAATCACATTTGTCAGATACACCATTGAAGATTTGGAGGGGCGTGACTATTAGCTGTTTGAAGTATGGACAGTTATCACTTGAGTACTTCGTCCATCGTCTAACCGAACGGCTTGGTCGCGATATGCCTCTTCTCCCGGAACTGGGAAACCCGTTTCCCATGACAATACCGTATGACGTACATCCACCGTTGTCAAAGATCGAAGAGAGGGGGCTACTAGAGGAGTTCTTTGCAGGTGCCTTTGCCTTGTGGCCCGTCTTTGATGAGAAGGAATTCTGGGCGGATTTTGAACAGGCTTGGTCGGGACGGAAGGCTAGAGCGTGTCATCGTGGGATTGACAGTGCCTTGGCATTAACTCTAACTCGAATCCCGACGTCGTCGTTGGCGGACCAGTATTATGCTTGTTGGGCAGCAGATTTCAGTAAGCACCAGTTGGATCTTGTCCAGATTCAATCGGCTGTTTTGATAGCAGCTTATTTGACGAGTCTATCGAAACATGACGCGGCTCAACAGGTTCTTTCATTTGTCTTCCGGACTGCTCACCTTCTTGGTCTTCCATCGGGGGCTTTCCGCTCTCTTGACTCTGATGGAAATGAACTTGGTCGACGTGTCTGGCTCATTCTTGTCTCTGCTGAGACGGAACTTGCCCTTCGTGTTGATAGGGCACCAATGGTGATTTTAAAGCATGTTCCTCGTCTCAACGATCAAGCTGCTAGTCATCGGAGTGTAGAGCCCATTCATTGGCTTGACTTCCTCAATGTTCGTGCCGAGTTACTTGTACTGGCTGGTAGCATCCATAGTCAGTTCACGGTTTCTTCAACCCCCGTTGATCCAACTTTACCACAGCCAGAGGCGTCCCAGAGTGATCTTGAGGAACTTGCGACGTTCTCGTTGACTGGGGCTTCTGTACTGATTGACTGGTGGCGTAACGTGCCGGAGGCTTTACGAACGGGTGGATTTACAGGGCCGTTGTGGTTACAATGGCAAAGAGTAGCTTTGGAAGTTCTACTTCAAGTCTCGCGGTTACGTGTACTTCGTCCGTTCATTGCTTGTCGGTGCGGTGAGCCTGGTGATGGCGCACGACAAGCTGTCGAGCAAGCGGCTACAGTAATTCAAGTAGTCGAAATAGCTGCTAGACAAGGGATTGTGGGTTGGGGTCATATTCTGGAGGAAGGAATCTGGGCTGTCGGAAGACCTATCGATAACCTCGTTAGTCAGGATAACAGAGTCAATCAGGTAGCACGATGGCTCCGTGATGTATATCAGTAATTATGGCCTCTTAGTATATACCCTAATTTACCCTATTTTCAACGCATAACGGTGGCAATTTATTTTGCGTTGCCACAAGTCCAAGCGCCACATCTCAGCCCCGACAATCTATTGTGAAACTGCCACACGGGGATCATTCAATAATGCAGGAACGCAAAAAGGGATGCAAAAGGGAAGGTCACATTAGGGAGAACTCGATCCGTCATCTCGATATAGTATAACACGCGAACTGTCAGATGGAAATACAAACTTGAAAAAAAAGATGCAATATATTCAGAGCAACAGTAAAATAAAAACAAGAATCTGGTATCGAAAATCCGCCGCAGCTACCGCCGGGCCATCCACCACCACTAAGAAAAAAAGGAAAAACAATATGGTACCCAAAAACCAACATAACACCCAGGTCTATCGACACACCACCGCATAACATTCTAGACAAAGGAAAATTTAACCAGAGTAACCGAGAGAAACGGTAAGCTCACCGGTGTAGTAACCAGTGCAGCCAACACCATCATCATCCTCCATACCGGAAACGTAGGCCTGGTAGGCGGTACCATCGGAGGTGATGGAAGAGCACAGAGTGCCGGAGGGGTTCTTGATGGACATGCCGATGAAGTCGAGGTCGTAAGCCTGGGCGACCAGGACGGAGACATCGGAACCGGAGTTGCCAGAGTTGGTTCCGGAACCGAAGTCGTACTCGGCCCAGGTACCAGCGTACTGGCCGTAGGTGGTCTTGTCGACGGAGGAGCCCTCAGAGCAGGACATACCACCCTGGGTGTCAGCCTCGAAAGCGAAGCACTTGGTCTCGTCACCGGAGATGGAGTAGGTCAGGGCAGAGTACCAGAAACCGTCAACACCACCATCGGGACCAATCTTGTTCCAGTGCACACAGGTGTAGTCGGAGCCAGTGGTAGAGACAGTCATGGTGTAGTCGTACAGGCTGGTGGTGGAGCAGTCAACCTCCATGATGTTGCAGCCCCAGTCGTCGCTGGTACCGGTGTTACCAGTGTAGCTGATATCGGCAGCAGTGGCGCGCTTCTTGGAAGAAGAAGAGCAGAACTCCAGGGCAGTGCCAGTGGAGGTAGCGGTCGAGGAAGCCGAAGTGCTAGTCTTAGTAGCAGAAGCGGAAGAGCTCGAGGACGAAACCTTGGTGGCAGAGGTAGTAGCAACGGAAGAGCTGGAGGAAGAGGTAGTAGTAGGAGCAGCCGAGGAAGACGAGCTGGTGGTGGAAGAAGTAGGAAGGGCAGAAGGAGTAGCGGTCATGGTGGTGGTAGCGGTAGAGACGGCATCAGGCTTGCCGGCAATGTAGTACTCCTGAACCTCGACGATAACATCACGCTCGGCAATAGACTCGGGGGCACGCTCGTGGAACTGGGCGTGGGCCTTGGCGTGAGCGGCAACGGGAGAAGGGTGGGCGGCAGCACCAGCGGCAAAGGCACCGGCGAGCACGGCGAAAGAAGTAGTAAGCTGCATTTTTGATACGGGTTCTTTTCGAAAAAGGGTTCGGGCTGTTGTTGAGCAAAGAGCGTGGGGCGATACCGATCTTGAGATGGGTAATTTAAAGAGTGACTTAGCCAAGTTCTAAAGAGGACTTGATGGCTTTCGAAAGGAGCGTTTGTTGCAACAAGGCAAAAAAGCAGACAGAAACAAGACTCAACGAAGAGACAGGCCGAATGATCAACAAGTAAAGAGAGTGATGAGGAAAGAAAGAACAAGAAAAGAAGAAAGAAAAAGAGATTCAAAACACGTTGATCTATGCGGGCACAGATTGTGTGTTATAGCTGACAAGACAAGACGTGCTCTGGGCAAATGAGAAGTTGAACGAGCACGGGTAGTGCAAAAAGAAGCGGCGTCGTCAACAAGGGGACGTGCGTCTTCTGATGGGGGGGGTGTTCCTGGAACAGGAGCGAAGCAAGCAAGCAAGCTGCAAGTGTGTGTACAGTAGTAAGCCTGGGCGTGAGAAGTTCTTGGGGGTGTGCGGGTTTTTCGAATGCAAGGGCTGTTCAATTTACCGGGGCAGAGTACCAACCAAGGGAATAGAAACAAAGCAAAGAGTGTGGTTGTTAACAGGAAACTGATAACTTGTGAAAAAGGAGTGACTGGTGGACGAATCTCACCGAAAAGAATGAATGAATGAGGGAAAGTTGTTGATCGAACGGTCTTGTAAAAGAGTGTAATGACGTTATTGAGCGTGAAGAGGGAAAGACTTTCAAGACGAGATTGATATCACTCGAGAATAGTCACCTTTTTATACGCGAATGTATACACTAAAACCGGTCATGTCGTTGATATGTTCAGAGACATTTCCTCCAGTTGTTCCAACTCTAGTCTTGTTAGTTTACTCCGGTGGCCACTGTTCATAGTTCTTTAGATTCCTCGTTGGCTCCGTAGACCACTAAGTTGATTCCTTCCATAGCTGGCGTGGCCGCCTTAGTTCGCGACTAGCGGATATTGTTCCATGCCAGTTGTTATAAGGTACACGCCACCCCTGGACCAGCCACTTTCTTAGCCCAATTAACAGAAGAATCCCTTCTGAAATAGAGCGCGGGTTTACTGTGGGATATCCCTAGGTCCGCATGTTTAGCCCGATCCGACGAGGAATGCGGGAGGACTCGCCGTACGCGAGACATACTGCACTCATTTATCCTTTGTCGTCGTCGGGCTTAGTCCGCTTCGAGATCAATCTTTCCGTTCAACTACCGGTTCCATTCCATACGATCCACGGAAAGTGCCACACACTCAATCCTCGAGTCTTCTGGAATAGGTAAGGCCACCGGGCCACATGTGTCCCTACCTCTTTTTTGGTGCATTTTTCACACCTACATTTTACACCTGCATCCCATTGAGCCAAGCATCCAATGCACAGAAAAACAATTTACACTGCAGCTACCCAGTTGAGCCACCCGGCCTCCTGCTGCCATTCCTTTACACTGCTATTGCCTTGGCTGGTCTTCATTCAACGATGCACACCCCTCTATTGGCCAATCCGGTTACAGCAGACACCCTTCAGGACTTGTGGCCCCTGGCGCTAGATCCTAATAAGCTCTTGGTCGGCCAATCACAGTGTGCAAATCTCCAGGGGACGTAGGCGGTCTGGAACTCAGTGTAGGGCCAGTAAAGGGCCAGTATTGTGCCTGTAAAGGGCGGCTGGTGGCCTCTGTTTATTATTCGTAACGTGAGCTTTCTAGGGGTTGATGAGCCTAAGATTACAGCGAGTAATGGGCTAAATGCAAGACATTCTATAGTCGGACTCACCGTATAGAATCGCCACAACTGATTTTGAGTGCCAAATTAATTTTGACAATGTCTTTGATCGGATGAGGCTCCGATGCCGTCCCGGATGACGCCAAAGTAGTTGGCTCAATGTTAGTATGTATCCGTCATCATTGTTCATACGTGATTGAAAATGTGACTGGTGACTTGTTCCTGGATTGACATGTTGATTACTGTCTCACCTTCAGTGATCAATCAACGAACCAACCGAACATCCAACAAACTGCTCACTTTCAAAGCCAAAATCAACTAGCAAACCGTCTTCTCATATTCTCTCCAAACGAAATTCATAAACCCTAAAGTCCTCTCAAAGGCCCTCGTAGGCTTTCATCCAAAGAACCCGTCCATCTAGGCTCTAGTTTATCTAGTCCATCGTCCAAACAACCCCGCAAAGCCACAACTTCACCGCATCGGCCACCCCCTAACAAAGCCTCAGCCCCGGACCATCAGCAATCTTACCTTGAAATGACAGTCAGGGACTGCCCGTCCACTACAACCGTTCTCAACAATGTCAACGCGGGGAGCTTCTCTTTATTGAGAACCGTAATCCGGGTCTGGGCCTGAGTTGCCAAGGAGAATCGTATTATCGCCGGACACAGCCTACAATTGGCTTTTGTCATTTCCTTGCTGCAATTGCTTGGTTGGTTTTCTTGGTATTGTTATCTGTTGTTGGCTTGGCTTCTTCTTGGCTTTTTAGTTGACGACGTACATTTAATATTCACCTACATATCTTGGCTTCCTCTAAGTAACCAAGCGTGGCTGGCGTTGGCGTTGGCGTCGTACTTTTCCGAACTGGTGGATGCACTGCGTTATTGTCAATCTTCTTTTGACCCATCCATCGTCTTCTTCCTTTGCGCTGTTTGGCTTCTTACACTTCGTTGTGTGTCGTTTTGGCGCCGTTTTTGGCGCCGTTCGGATGTAGCCTTTCTCATAAGACATCACATGTCTTGGAAATCCGTCTGTTCCCTAAGTTCTCTCGCTCCGTCCCGTCAAGTTCGTAGACGTAATGACGTCGTCAGAACAATAAACAGGCGTCGTCTACCGTAAGCAAACTTAGCGAAGAGCAAGAGCCACCGCAAAATGGCTTCCGAGACTATTGCCAACATGAAACACCACCCACAATACCAAAATGTTAGAACGTCCCACACTATATCACCCTTTTGGGATGGCCAAACAAACCTTCATAATCGGTCACTCTCAATCCCCACTCAAGTGCAAACTGGTCCATGTGCATACAGAGCGCAGGATTATGGACATGCTGTACTGCTGACTGTACCTGGACTGGACTATCTTCCTGTGTAGAGGGATCTATCCTTTGCGGAGCATTGGTGCCTTCGTAGGCCTTTCTTCATCCTTCTAGTGTTCTGGACCTTTACACTCCAATGGTGATCTCCGCAAACTCCAGACACTCTAATCTATCGTTAGTGAAATACCAAGAACTCCTACGTCTTTGTCGTCGTCATCCTGAGGTGCGCCACCACCATTCATATACCAATCTACGATGAGCACTAGATCGTCGTCTCGTGGGTAGTGGCCCGCTTCTCAATGACACTCCCGTCCGTCCGTTCATAAACCCGGCGCTTTTCCATCTCTCGCCTACTTCCTTTTTCGCTTCTTAGACAAGAGCCGGGAGCCTATCGGAGTCTTGTTTGTTGGTGCACCCCCACTGCCACGCCACACACATGCCTTTTTCGCCAAGTAGTGTCCACAGTTTAGTAGCTGTACCCAAACCAAATTCCCCACCAGCTTAGCGCATAGAATGCCAGTAACCGCCCCAGAAACTTGACTAGGGCGCCTAGCACATCGTCGTCAACGAACGAAACAAACTCAAAAGTAGTTCAGCCTGGAAACATCCATTAAACGGCCGGTGTAAGTGTTACGCGGCCCAGGTCTTGGTCGGTAGTCCAGGTCTTGATCTAAACCCAGCGGTCTAGAAGCCAAGTGTGGAGCAAACCAATGTGGACCTATGATATATCCCTCCACTTCGGCTTCCTTTTCAGTACTCCCGCCACGGGCGCACATGGCTTGTTCTTCCGTGGAACGACTCCGTTGAAACAAAAACAATTCAATGTACCGCAGATTTCTCATGACTCCGAGATCGACCCACTGTATTCCCACCCCCCAGCCACCGGGTAAGAATTTTATAACCGGATCTCTTAGATATATGGAGACAGACATTTGGACGGATGCACGTTGGTACTGCACATGCATATACACATCTGTACGTACAGATGTCAGCAAATCCAACCCGCTCTTTCTTCCTCGGTGTGCACGTTGTAGTAATACCGACTGACGCCGGCGGATTCACTTGCAGATTCCTTCTCTATGCAGGGGCCCTGTGCGCCGCACCGAATATTCCATGTGAATGGTTCGTCAATGTAGTGGGCGTCGAGCAAAGTAATGTGGCGTGGTACATGTGTGCCAGTCAAGTCAGCCCAACTTTGGTAGACATCACCACTAATATTGAGCCCTGTATTTGCCCTGTTATTGAACCCCGGAATGCCGCAATCGAATATCGAGAACGTCACTAAGTCGATTACCCCGCTCAAAAGTCCGACCACCCCACTTCGATTGTCTGTCACGGAGTACAGCATACAGGCCCAATAGGCTTTCGCCGTAGATATTCACCTGGATATGAAACTGCGTAACCGATTGACTCCCAGCCGCCCCCATGGGTCGTTAACAATTGGAATATCCCATGACACCACATAGATACGCCCAAGTCATCAGCATAGTGGCTGTTTACCAATGACGAAGACTGACAGACAAACAAGTGACGTCCAAATCTAGACTCGGAGGTTTCAACTTGTGTAAGGCCATACGACTACCTCATGGTTGCAAACTTATAGAAACTGTACTAGGGGTTCGAGGCGTAGATGTCTATATTATTGGTTTGCTGGGCGGCTGAGAAGGGAAAAGGAGGCGCCAATATACATGGGTTACGGGGCTGGTCTTACTCCGAGAGTTTTCGGAGGTGATGGACTGTTGAATTGTATGAATTGGGTATAGTGTGTGATTGTAGAAGCTGAAATTCCGGGAGGCGGGAAGGTCTAGAAACGGCATGTGGAAGACTTTTCATCTTCATGGTTTTGCTCCTTTGAAGACCAGGTCGGTGTGTAAGTGATCGGATATCTCTAAATGGAAAGTATAGCCAAGGGGATAGAGGTTCAGTCGAAAAATTGTTTAGTATGTATATGTATACATACATATGTACATACATACATACAGGTCTTATAAGGCGTTTTTCAAGGCTATTACATGTCTCCATATGGAAGCAAATATCATATTGAACATGAAGTGTCATTGGGGATAAGCCGGAATAAGATTTGTGGATCTCGATACACCACTGATAGGGTTAGGGCCACATATCCCAAAACGGAAACGTCCAAGCGTCTAACAATTTTTCACAAAAATGCATAAGTGGGGTAAACAGAGATAAAATACCCACAAAACATCACCCTAATAAGACCCTAAAATGCTCCGGAGTCCGCATATAGGCTCCGGAACGGCATTAATTTTCAAGAAAAACAAATCCCGCCCGGTTAGCTCAATCGGTAGAGCGTGAGACTCTTAATCTCAAGGCTGCGGGTTCGACCCCCGCATTGGGCTCAATTCCCGATGCTCCAGTTTGACTGGAAACTCGAACTCCTATGGGATTCCTTTTTTTGATGATTTTGTCATTTTTTGTGTCACATGATGGCCGGGGACGGGAACTTTGGATGAATAGGCGAGGTGTTTATTGAACGGAAGGTGGGACATGTGGCTAAGTAGGAGGTGACAATGTACCAATAGTAGCGGCTTTGGATTTGCTTGCGGGTGGTGGGCGAGGCACTCACTCTTTGGAGTTGGGGTTGCTGTGGACGCAGGAAAAGAAGTATCGCGAGTGCCTCGCCCACCACCCGCAAGCAAATCCAAAGCCGCTACTATTGGTACATTGATATATTGGTTCTTTGATTCACTGGCTCATAGATATTCGGGCCCGAAAGTTTATATATATTATAGAGGGGTTATCTAACTCATGCTCATGTAATGGATGGATAGATGGGGGGCTTCACAGGCTAGTGAAGCCCCAATTGATGTGTTTAATAGATCATGGTTGATGTTGGGTAGCTCCGGATAAGATTTAACCTGAAGAGTTTATCTTGATCATGGGAGAGCTAATTGCGGGTACTGTGAAATTGTTAGTAGAGTGATCTTGAGGTCTGGGACTGCGGATGGATGTACTAACAAGTGTATTTAGTAGAGTAGGCTGATCATGTGGTCGATGGGTGTAGAACAGAGGAATCAGTTTCAATTTCTGGGTGAAGAGTCGAGTATTTATATACGTTGATGTCCAGAAGACAGAGGATCATATGGGATCATAGATCATCATAGATCATCATCGCTCATCATCATTGACCATAAACGGTCATACAATGTCTCAAAACGCCATAATGATCAAAGTTGGATCACATATGATATACCTATTGTCGTGGTGACATCATATGACTCACGATGACGACGATGTGAACTGTAGAATAGAAGGGTTTCTGGGTTACAACCTTGTGATGGTTACTGAACGGCGACACAGGTTTGGATACGACGAAGAGAAAGTGAATTCTATGGTGCAATCGTTGAATGGGTCAATACGAAGATGTGGAGATGGCAGACAGAGTAAAAAACCAGATTGAATACAAAAGATGACACCCGCCTAGCTATGAAGTTGTGAATATCGTCGTGATCATCAAACAATTCTACAGAGAGCTTCAAAAAGGTACAACTCATTCTTAACACCCTCGATTTCTTACTTAACATGATGATACCGCGTTCCCTATTCCGACATTGAACAATCTAATCATATGAAGGACACCGCGCAACTAGTTTGAAGAGCTGACATCGTCTGATTGTTGACTTATCTCCCACGTGACTTTCATTTGTAGTTGACAGGCAAGAGCTAACATTAGTGTATATCTGGGGGTAGACCAGGGGAACAGTATTTTCACGAAGAGACTTTACTGACAGATAGAGGTATGTTTAACTGGGCTGTGTTTCTGCAAAAGACAATCTTTGATGGTGTCTATGTGAACATGGCTCTCAGTCTACAATGTATCCAGGGTCACTGGATAACTCTAACTGACTTGATAGATAGAACCTATTTACTATAGGCTCGAATCTTTGTCTATACTAACACATACCTTGAAGTTTAGATGGCCACTTTGTTGCTAAAGTCCGAGTAGCATTACCTAGGCCTAGGTGGTCGACCGATGTATCGAATACCAAGCGCATGGCCACACGGAGCAGGATTGATGGCCCGCACAATAGATCTAGATCTAGGCTTCTTTGTAAATATAAACCTATCGGATCTGTCAAACCATATACAGTGGATACAATCTATATAGGTAATTACTATGTTGACCAAAGCGGAAACTATTTAGACCTCGAGATCCAATAACAGATCCTTCAAGTAACACAAGCTTGGGGTGTATACCAAATCATACTAACAACACCACGAGTGAACATCAACACCATACAACCAAAACACATACACATCGTAGTCCAGAATATATGCAAAAAACTTCAATAAAATCAGAAAATCAAACGCTATGAAAGGCAAAGCTATATGCTCTGCAAAAAAATCTTCCAGCTCCAAGCAGCACTAATCAACAACAACCGACACAACAACGCAGACAATAATAACAGTAACAACACCCTTAATCCTTATTTTTTTCCAAAGCCAGCAACCATTAACCCCTTCAAAGCGTCTGTCTCCGCCTCCTGTCTTGCCAACTTAATCCTCAAGTCATCTCTCTGTTTAGTAACCTCAGCCAAGGCATCTTCCAACTCTTTGATACGGTCCAGTCTCTTCTGACGATACTTGCGAGCAGCAAGGGTATTCTTTTGACGACGGACAACAGCCGCCTCGTCTTCCTCGTCCTCGTCCTCTTCAAGCTGGGCTGAAGCCCGGGAGCGCTTGCGGGGGTTGTGCGGGACGAGAGCGATACGATCGCTAGGAGGAGACGAGGTGGCAGCTGTGTCCGGAGAAGAGGAGCTAAGTGAAGGACCGGAAAGGGAAAGACTGTTGGTCGGTTGAGGGGCGGCGAGAAGGAAGCTGGCGTCAAGAGGCATAAGCTGAGTCATGGATGCCGGAATGGTAGTTGCAGGAAGGGGAGGATAGAACAGTGATGATGTGTCAGCAGAAGTAGTGGGTAGACTGGTAGTAGATGGGTCCTGAGTCAAGGTATCAAAACCAAAATCGGAAAAAGGCACTGGAAAAGGGTAGGCGGGTCAGCTTGTGTTTATATAGATATTGGTGTGGGTTCGGCAATAACTTACAGTTCATGAGATTGGAGGCCGTCGCTGTAGCTGAGAAATCGAAATCCAGCAACTCGCCACTGCCCATCCAAAAACTCGACTCATTTCCAAGGTTTCCAAGGCCCAAATCCAGCCCCATCTCCGGACTCGAATACGCAGATCCCGGCAACGAAGCCCCGCTGGACTCCGCAGACAAAGGCTCCACAAATCCCATAGCCGGCAAACCACTCAACAACGCCGCATCACCACTTAACCCCTCCGCCAAATCCACGGACGCATCAGCCCGCTTTTTTATTTTCTTACTGTTACCATCATTACCATCCGCAGTATTTTGTGAACTTGGTCGTTGCCGTTTAGCAGGCCGCGAGGGCTGCCCGGCGTTGTGCCGGGCGGAAGAACGCGACGGTTTGGCGACTGCACATTGTGGGAATTTCGAAAACTGCGATGGCCAGGAGGGCACTTGATTGCGGCCTCGTTTGGAGGCCGGGAAGGTTTCAGCAATGAACTTGAATGTAAACACGGGAAGCCACTCGACAGAGGAGGCCCTATGCGAAAGTGCAGAGGGCGAAACCTCTGGGGAAAGGAAAAAGAAAAAGAGTTGCCAGTTCAACAGACAACTGTGACAATTAGAGGCTTCTCGAGATTGAGAAGGGTGTGTTTTTGGAGCTTGTGATAGCTGATGATGAGGGAATGACGAAGGAAATCTCAATGAACTATTCCGGAAGTCCAACGGTATTAGTAACGGGAAGCCCAACCCTTAGCTCCGCGATTGCTGGGGCGCATTGGGGCTTGTTCACTGTCAGATGGCTTGGCGAAAGGTTGCAATACAGTAAGAAAGCAGGCGAATTACCCTTTTCGGCCATGAGTCATAATGAGAAGTGATGGCTCAAAGTGATGGGGCCACAAGTATATGAACATTCCGTAGTACAAACTAGTTTTGGTCCGTTTGCCTTTATTCACGGCCAACCCAATGGGGAGTCGGCCAATGTGTAAGACAGGCGAATAAAACGACGTTGTTTGGGGAACCGGTGTGAAACGGAGTCAACCCTATTTAGCCCTAATGGATTAGCTGAAAAGCAAAAAAGAATCGAATGTAGCAACACCTCGTTTCGATCGAGGGACCTCCGGGTTATGAGCCCGGCGCGCTTCCACTGCGCCATGTTGCTGATTGATGTATTCTGGAAACGCAATTGCCGACTAAGTGTGACACAACCCTAAATCGTCTCATAACCCTACCCACGAAATGCGACCCTGGTTTTAGATACGGTTACCAAACAAGATTGATAAGAGTAGTCTCGTTATCTTTGACCCGGACCTTGTTTTATGAGTGGCATGGTGTAGCCATGTTGGTTAATGGTTCTGTCGCACATCAGCCAGGCAAAACATGAAGCTTCATAGTTTAAATTTGGGATGTGACCATGATGGTCTGAGTCTCGACGTATACAACTGCCTCGGCCGGGAGGACCGAGACCATTGAAATTGCCGACGAACCGGACGGAAAGAATATCCTCCGAAGGAACAGTCCGTCTCTGTTAGACTTCAATATTAACCGAAGGAAGCTGTTTGGCGCCTTGACCAACGATGATCCTCATAGAGCGGGTGGTCTGACTTGATTCAAATTCCGCACTGGACGAGCGATATCGCGACTAGTTCAGTCCAAGTTTACACAGACAATTTGCCTTATACTATGCCCTATTCCTAGGCGTAAAAATCGAATCCATCGTGAGACAGGAAACAAAGATGTTGGGTGGTTTAAAAGTTGAATACTGATATCAATACAAATAGCCTAAATCGTTACAACTTCGTCGGCCCGATCAGTCTCCATATTGACAAACAGCTGGTTCCTGAATTGTATTCACACCCCGTCTTCAAGTGGTTGGTTACTGCGAACCCGGCATGCCAAAGTGACATCGTTCCTTGCATGGGGAGGAGAGCCGTCGAATCCATCTTACCAGGTCCATGTCTCTGTCCAAACTCTTCAAAGTCAAACATCCCAAAGCAGTAAAAACGAACGAAGTGAGAAGACAAAAACGATAGCTAAGACACCATTTCAAGGCGATACCAATAAGTCGTTGCTCTAGAAAGATACTATATCTTTACCCAAGAACAGAAAGTGAGGTTGTCGTGCCGACGGGACCCCAGATTCTGATGTCGGTGGCCGACGGCCGTGGAAGGGGAAAATGATGACTAGCGAGACAAGTTAGTGCTGCACAGACCATGAAGCTGGATGGGGGTTCGTCGACTAGGGTGCTTCTGGACCAATAAGAACATGGGCCGGCGGGGTGGCCAGGGAACTGACAGAATGAATGTGTAAGTGCAATATGTAAGTGGGGTTTGAAAGCCGTCATGTCTATTTGTTACATGTTTGGATATACGGGAGGTCATGTGTGAGGCCTATCAAAATGATGATGTGATGTGAGTACCAAACTCTTAAGAGTGATGGGTTAAACTTTGAAGAGTTCGCCAATGTGATCAAACTGTGACAAGGAGTCTCCCGTTCCGTGTCTAAAGGTCCGCCTCAGTTCATTCTTATTACAACTCCACTTGAATCCCGCCACATCATCGCATCGTCTGCTTCAAGATGGATTCACACAAACTTTAATAAACCCCCTTACTTAGTCTTGGCGCGATTCCACTATGCGTTCCTTCAAAATGCAAATAGAATCCACCAATCAAGCTTTTAATAGTTCTTGGCTAGTCGCGGAAAAGTCGTGTGCCATTGACATGTCTGTGTTGATATGGTTCTTGGACCCTGCGTGAAATATGACCATATGGGGGAAACGGAACACTGCTCTTGGCTTGGGCCATGTGGTTTTTGCGTGGGGGAACATTCAATATCTCGAACACTATCTGTCTCGGGCAACGTTCACTATGCATATGTCGTATTGATATCACCGCCTCGTGACATTCTCATACGCATGTTCATGCAGGCTTTGACTGTCTATACAGACAAACTCGCCTGTAAACCGGCTGTCAGTCTCCCGATCAGACCCTGTTCTTTCCATGGTTATGATTTGCCAAAGACCCTCCAACCAGAAACAGAGGAACAAAACCTTCCTAAGCGTAAGCTAGAAGGGAAAGAATGACTGTCGATTATCCGGACAAACAGAAATGCGCCCCACCAAATTTTCCTACCAAAGGGAGTCTCTGATTCCCACGTCTGGGATGTTCGTTAGAACACAGGCTGAAGCGGACCCTGAAACTTCTTGATATTGTAGGACACCGTCATGATTTGCCGTTTGGCATGCGGGTTCGTCTAGACCGTCGTGTCTCGGATTTAATACAGCCTAGAAGGTCTCATTGGGCTTCTAGTTGGTTGATATTGGGCGGACGGAGGACGCGTCACTTAAGAAATGTCACTACTTGTTCCATGACAGTCCAGCGGCCCGCCATGGAGCTAGCTAAATAGTGCTTATCAGTAGTTTCTAGGGTCGCATGGCTAGCGGTTGCCCAACATCTCGCCCGCCTTGTCGTCATTCAGAATGAGCACAAATGTCATGAAACCCGTCGCTTGTACATACATACATACCCATTTTCTTGGTCTGTTTATGGGTAGCAGTCTCGTTGCGCCAAACCCCTCGTCCCTGGTGCTAAACACCGAGCGCATCGATCCCCCGTCCCAGCTAGTCACCCGCGACTCCGCCATATTGGGTCTGATTGACTTCTCAATTTACACGCCCCTCTCATCTCTTCTGCCCCCACACATAGTCCGGCGTCAGAGCTTGGACGGATCCTGTATTCCGCAGTAGTTTAGACGTTTGCCCGTCTGCTTGCTCGTTTAAGTACAGACGGACCGCCGGCGCCTTTTCTCCCTGGCATCTTGTTCCTCGTCTTGTGAACCGTTGAAGACCATGTGTGGATTGAAACATTCTTGCTTCGTTTCCACGTGCGCCGTTATTCCATATCGACCGAGTCATTGTTGACTCTTCTATCCCTTTTTTTGATCCTGGCCCGAATCATCCGTTACACAATCAGCGTTTAGAAGCCAGACGGCGGCTTTCCACTCCGCCATCATGTTGATGTCTATGTTCCTTCGTCGAGACGAAGACGATTACAACAACTTTGACAGTACCTTCAATACCGAGTTGCGCATAGAGAGTTGGACATGGTTCGCCATAGGCACTATATTAACCTTGTTGCGTCTGTAAGTTTGAATAAACTTCAAGTTTGCCGACGGCAATGACTAACAACGTTTTAGTTACGCAACAGCCTCCAGAAGTGGAGGCCCAAAGCACTGGCTTCTCGATGAGTATTTGATCATCATGGCATATGTAAGTTTCCATGTACATACATACATGTCGTACTAGTCTCAAACACATGGTTACTAACTGCCGTCCCATGTCTTGGTTATAGAGTTGGTATGTCACCCTTATTGTCACTCTCAACGTCATCGCCAACAATGGCGGCTCGAACCTATTTCCACCAGACCAGTTGTCGACTTTCACTGCTCAAGACATCTTGGACCGTATTCATAATTCCAAGATTGTGGTCGTATCTGAACAGGCTATGCTGAACACGATCTATGCGCTCAAGGCTTGTCTATTGGTCATGTATCTGCGATTGACTTCTGGCCTCCGCACCCACAAATGGACTAAGATACTCTGTGGGTATGCTCTCCTTGGCTGGATTGGCACACAGATTTGCTTCTTTACCACTTGCATCCCATTTAGCCAATACTGGGCCATCCCGCCCGAAAACGACCAATGTGCGACATTAGAGTACTACGGTATTGTCCAAGGTACCTTCAACATCAGCTCTGACGTACTGATGCTCGGAATCCCCATTTACATTGTTATTCACCTGCAAGTCCCATGGCGTAAGAAGCTCGTCATGGGTTTCGTTCTCACCTTGGGTGTCTTTGTGATTGCTGCTGCTGTGGCCTGCAAGATCCACAACCTGACCAACACATATTCCTCGTACTACATGTTGTGGTACACACGCGAGGCCAGTGTAGCATTGTACGTTGCCAACATGCCGTTAATTTGGCCCCTGTTGCGCGAGTGGTTCCCATGGCTCAACAGATTCGGCCCGTCAAAGCAAGGAAGCTATGGAAACCCCTCTTACGGTGTATCAGTACCAACTGGTACCCTTTCCATAGCTGCTAAGAACCGAAAGTCGGTTGCGAAGACTATGACCACGAGCCACAATGCCGCTTCTTCGCCAAACGGGTCTAATGATAGCGGATCTGAGAGCACAGAAGAGATTAGCCTTGAGCAGATGATGGGCAAGCCAGCCGCTTCAAATCGGGCACAATCAGAGAATACTGAGGGGAGAGATTCGGCAGAGATGGACCCAGCTGCTGTGCAGCCAAGAGATCTGACTGTTGGTGGAGGTATCACCGTCGAGACGTCTGTTTGGGTCGAAGAGAGTGAGCGACCAGCAGAGGAAAAGAACTCCCATGGTGAAGTGAACTTCGATTTCGAATTCGAGAGACGCAAGGAGTCGAAATGATTTTGGCCGCTGCTTGATTTGGCGTTTGGGATTTCGGGATATAAATGTACACACGCAATGTAAACTATAATTAATGATGACAAGTAACAGCTCTTTTATGACTGAATATTCAAACAAGATCAAAAATACAAAAACAAACAAACAAGCCTTCCCTTTTTCCGTTCCTAATCCCTTTATTTTCCCTTTATTTCTTGTACTCATCGAGGTACTGTCTCCAGCCAACCTCGAGAACCTTCTTACTCTTGGCCATGACACCGACACGCATATCCTCCATGTACTCAGCCATTTTGCGTTGAAGCTCGGGGAACTCGGCGCCCAGAATACGGATAGCCAGAAGAGCGGCGTTGGTGGAGTTGTTGATACCGACAGTGGCGACGGGGATACCGCGCTGAAAATAGGGTTAGTCACACATATAGTTTGTATGTATCTTTGAGAGCTATTGGATAGACTTACCGGCATCTGGACGATACTGTGCAAACTGTCGACACCGTCTAGGTGAGTGGCCTTGATTGGCACACCGATGACGGGAAGAGGAGTGTGAGAGGCAGCCATACCAGGCAAGTGAGCAGCACCACCAGCGGCACCAATGATAACCTTGATACCCTCCTTGGCAGCATTCTCAACAACCTCGAACATGTACACGGGAGTGCGATGAGCCGAGGTGATATCAACACGGAATGGGACACCGAACTGCTCAAGAATCTCCATGCCAGCACGGAGAACGGGCATGTCGGAGTCGGAGCCCATGGTGACAAGGACCAGAGGAGCAGCCTTAGGAGCAGCCTTAGGGGCAGCAACAACGGCAGCAGCAGGGGCGTTGCGGAGAGCGGCAGCACCAGCAGTCACACGCTCAAGACGGATCTCAGAGGCAATATCGATAAGCGGCTTAGCGAGCTTCTGCAAGGTATCAATGTCCTTGGTGCAGCATAGGGTAATGTGGCCGATCTTGCGACTGGGCTTGGCGTCCTTGCCATACATGTGGATGTGCACATCGAGATCATCGTGGTAGAGTTTCTCAGCGGCGGAGATAAGCTTGACGTGGCTGTCGGAACCGGCGCCACCAAGGACGTTCACCATGATGGAGGAAGCGTAACGGGGAGTGAGCTTCTGGTTGGCGGGGAGGAGACCGCGGATGGCGTAGAGCTGGGCCTTGTACTGGGACATTTGGGGGACGGCTTCGATGGTGTAGTGGCCGGAGTTGTGGGGGCGGGGAGCAACCTCGTTGACGAGGAGAGAGTCTACGAGAAGTAAAAGAGTTAGTGAGTCAAGATTACTAAGTTTAGATTACAAAAAACTTACCATCGGAGGTGAGGAACATCTCAACGGCAAAGACACCGCGACCCCAAAGCTCAGCAGCTACACTGCAGGCAAGATCCTGAGCCTTCTTGTTGACGGCCTCCGACACACCACGAGCCGGGTAGTAAGTAGTCGAGCAAATGCTGTCCTCATGAACAGTCTCAACAGCGGGGTAGGCGAAAGTCTTCACCTGGCCGTCAACCTCAGTCCGGACAACCATGACAGACAGCTCCTTGACAAAAGGCACCATCTTCTCGGCATACAGACCCTTGTTACCCAGCTCCCGGGAAACAAGCTCAGCATCCACCTTGTCGACCTTCAGGTTCCCCCGGCCATCGTAGCTGTCGTTGCGCGACTTGAGCATCAATGGGACACCAAGCTTGCCAGCAACCTCCGCAAGAGACTTGGCAAACTCGTCACCCTCAGCAACGGGCAACTGGGTCGCTACCGGAATGCCCTTGGAGGCAAAGTACTCCTTCTGACGGAACTTGTCCTTGATGAGCGAAAGGGTTTGCGGCGCCGGGTGGACCTCAACGCGCTTGATGGAGCCATCGGGCATGGTGACGCCGTTGTCGGCAATCTCCTGGAGCACAGTAGCATCGATATGCTCTATTTCGACAGTCAGGTAGTCGCAGTTGCGCGCAAGTTCGCGCAGCTTCTCAGCATCCTTGAAGGAACCGGTAATGTGTTGGTCGTGGTGGTTGACACGCTTGGCGGGCGCATCGGCGGTGTCCAGGGCGACAATTGGGATGCCGAGAGGGAAGGCGGCCTGGGTGAGCATCTGGCCCAGCTGGCCACCGCCTGCAACTCCGATAACGGGTGAGGTTGACATTGTTCAGGTTTGACGTTTGGTCGGGTAATGTGAGGTTACTCGGCTATAGTTTCACGAGACTCTACGGTCGCTTTTGGTCATTACTACATCATAAAATCTTGTCAGTGTCGTCATGTGGGGCTAGTCAGATTCTGTTTCCGGCAGGTGGCAGAATGACTCCGCGGGGTTAAATTCGCTCGGGCGGTGAGGAGGGGTTGAAGTGGTTTTTAGTGGGTCCTGATGCTACGGGCGTCTGATTACCGGAGGAAAAATGCCGGTCTATGTTTCTTGGCCTTCGCAAAATCCCGTATGCAAATACGAAGATAGCACGGCCGGGTCATCGGAAAGTCCCTCCCGTCACCTTCCGGATGTGTCGTTGACATACCGACTGCCAAGAAGACCGCCCGGTCACAAACAATGGTCGCCGTCAAATCTCAAGTCATATCCGAGAAAGCACGGATGTCTCATCGCTCAAAAACAAAGATAACAAAAAGGTTTAGGAAGGACCCGAGACTGTCACCCCGCCTCCTTTCCCGAAAACCCTCCTGCATGCCGAACCAGCTTCTCCTGCACATCTTGCAGCTGCCATGTCACACCCTCCACCATAATTGTGTGCTTATTCAGCGATTGAGCGCGATAGACACCCTGTAATAACGTGAGTGTTCCTTCCCTTTTGGGAAATCCGGGGCGCTGTATTGTTCCTTCCAAGTGCCAAAGTCCCCAAGGCAACCAGACAGAGAAGACCAGGGTTCAGGTAGCAATTTACTCGCTTCGTGCTATCAGCGCGTGATAACCTAGAGTCATTGGAATTTGTATCGTCATAAAAGCCTCGTTGCGCCTTGCGATTTTTCTTGTTGTTATTCTCTTCTGCCTCTTTACCAGTAGTGTTTTTGCCTAGTATCTTTACTCTTTCTTTCTTTTCCATTGACATTTGAGACAATCTCATAATAAACGCTCTTTACATTGCAATGAAGTTTGTTACTGCTGCCGCCATGGCTGGCGCCGTCTCGGCCTACGCCGTTGATGTCCAAGCCCCTCTCCGTGTCGCCGAGACTGAGTCTACTGTCACTGTATCTGGCAAGACTCCTATCGACTCGGAGGCTCTCCAGGCCACCATAAAGGGCGATGCGCTCATGGCCTGGGCTGAGCAGTTCTACAAGATCGCCCAGACCAGCCAGGAAAAGCATGGCCACCCCACTCGCGTCATTGGCTCCCCTGGTGAGTAACCATCATGACCTGACTAGCGCTTTAGTGTGAACACTAACTAACCACATTTGTCTCACTAGGCCACAACGCGACTGTTGAATTTATCAAGAGCGAGCTCGCTAAGCACGGCGACTACTACAAGGTGTGGACTCAGGACTTCGAGGCTTTCGCTGGTGATGTTGAGGACTCTTACCTTGTTGTCAACCACGTTAAGCTGTCCGGCTCTGCTATGAGCCTGAGCCCCCCCACCAAGGATAGCGGTGCCGTGTCTGGTACCATTGTTCCTGTTGCCAACAGCGGTTGCGACGCTGCTGATTACTCCCCCGATGTCGCCGGTGGCATTGCCTTCATTAAGCGTGGCACTTGCTCATTCGGCGCCAAGTCGGAGCTCGCTGGCGCTGCTGGTGCCATCGCCGCTGTCGTCTACAACAACGAGGCCGGTGACCTTCACGGTACCCTTGGTACCCCTAAGCCTAGCCACGTCGCTACCCTTGGCCTCTCGCAGGAGGAGGCTGCTCCCATTCTCGAGCAGCTGAGCCTTGGAAAGTGGGTTTCTGGTATTGCCATGGTCAACTCAACTGTTGAGGTTATCACTACCACCAACGTTCTTGCTCAGACTACCGCTGGTGACGCTGAGAACTGCGTTATGGCTGGTGCTCACTCCGACTCCGTTGCCGAGGGCCCCGGTATCAACGATGACGGCACTGGCACCATGTCTCTCCTTGAGATTGCCAAGCAGCTTACTGCCTTCGAGGTTGATAACTGTGTGCGTCTGGCTTGGTGGGCTGGTGAGGAGGAGGGTCTTTTGGGTTCTGACTACTACGTCGCTACTCTGACCGAGGAGGAGAACAGCAAGATCCGTCTCTTCATGGACTACGACATGATGGCCTCGCCCAACTTCGCCTACCAGGTCTACGATGCCAACAACATCGATAACCCTGAGGGTTCCGGTGACCTCAAGCAGCTGTACATTGACTGGTACACTGCCCACGACCTCAACTACACTCTTATTCCCTTCGACGGACGTTCCGACTACGATGCCTTCATCCGCAACTCCATTCCCGGTGGTGGTATCGCCACTGGTGCTGAGGGTATCAAGACTGAGGATGAGGTCGCCATGTTCGGTGGTGTCGCCGGTGACTGGTACGATCCCTGCTACCACCAGCTTTGCGACGATGTCAGCAACGTCAACGAGACTGCTTGGGTTGTCAACACCCAGCTGATTGCTCACTCGATTGCTACCTACGCCAAGTCTTTCGATGGCTTCCCCGCCAGAGTTCTTGGCGAGGAGTCTTTCTCTCCCGCCAGTGTTGGGTACGCTCCCAAGTACCACGGTGACGAGCTCTTCATGTAAATATGGGTTCGGTAATAGCATAGCATGGGTTTGGTGTTTGGGTCTGGGTCTCGGTTCGGTTTGTGCATATTAGTACTCATTGTTTAACATTATGGTAATTCATGAACATATTCTTCAATTCAATTCAATTGTGTCTTCTCTTCTACTCAGGTGTCCATGTAGCTACTGGCCCGTCAAATGTCACTGTAGATTGTAGACCGTATAGGTCGAACATCATAGGTCCGCCGCACCAATTCGCTGTTTTCGTTGTCTGCACACCATCATTGCCTTGAATCACAGACCCATAACAGTAGTCTCTGCAAGCCTTTGTCCCTACCATACTAGTAACTTGTACTCCACCAAAGTTCAACTTGGCACCACCATAACATTCATGATGGTATTCAAGGAACAGGTAAGGCAGCATAGTGGTACTAAACGGCGAAGAAGAGTATAGAGAATGGGCAATAGCAATACACAGCTCCGGAGTCATAGAGTTATTGGCAGCAAGTTGAGGTAAAGCATGTTTCGGGACATCACTATAACAACCGATATGGTTATAGCCAGACGTAGGCGTTGGACGAGCCCAGGCAGGCCCGGAGTCAGTTGTAGATGAGGTTAAGGTTGTGGGGGTTGTAGTTTCTGGGACTGAGACTGATGTTGAGGATGTCTCGGGGATGGAAGTTGATGAAGCTATGCTTGATGAGGGAATTGTGGATGGAGAGATGCTTGTGGAGGTACTTTGAGGGATTGGTGAAGTGGTGTTTTGGGAAAGTGATGATGATGTGCTTTCTGGGACAGAAGTAGTGTTTGGGGAAACTGACGATGCTGTGCTTTCGGAGATAGATGATGTAGATGAGTTAGAAGTAGAGCAGTTAAAAGTAGAAGAGGTAATAGCAGATGATGTAATGGTAGAAGAGGTTCCTGTTGGAGGGACCACTGTGTGAGATGTGGAAATTTGGGTGGTGGTGTTCCAGTAGCCTGTTGTACTGACAGGCCCACTACTACCAGTTCCCGTCCCATACCCAATACCAGTGCCAAAGCCAGTTCCCGTCCCACACCCAGTACCGGTTCCAAAGCCACTTCCTCCACCAGTCCCAGTCCCAAAGCCAGTTCCCGTCGCCAAAACTCTAACAGGCCCCGTTCTCTCCAACACCGAAGTTCTGCGAACTGTAACTCGATTCGTCCAAACAGCAAAGATGCCAACCCCCCCACAAAGCCCGCCTTCGCCACCAGGACAGTCAATGTCGCAATATTCAGGCGAGAGGACATCCAGAATACTACCAAGATCGTTTGCACATGTACATGATGTACCGTTGGCAAGAAGCAGGAATTGATGAGTTTGACAGAATAGAGAGCATAGACTTATAGTCATAGACGGCGAAGCCAGGGCAATAGTATTTTGCATGTACCCCAGCCGGGCACAATAACTATAATCAAAAGCCGGGGGCTCAGGAGAAGCGGAAAGCGTCGCCGCCGAAAGGGTGGCGGGGAGGGTGACGAGGGTTAGGATCAGGGTTATAGTCAGGAGATTCATGGTTGGTTGGTTGTTGGGCTAGTAGATTGAGGCATATTGTTCACTGGCTGACTTGTCTCTTTATATCTCAGTCTTCTGGCCAGCCACACATCGTCGTCTTCCCCCATTCCGCGAATCGTCGGCTCGTTCGTCTTACTGTCTCCCTTTGTCCCACTTATTCGTAACACGATTTCTATCCAGGGTTATTCTAGGGTCTAAAATCTCCTCACCCCACCTAGGGATTCCGATCCGATTTGCATCGCACCAGGGCAAATCTGACGTCGCCAACACAACCACACCTTCTTTCATCAAATCGAGTGACGACTTTACAATGACACAAACACAACTACAAGATTCGCGTTACGAAGTACTACGGAAATGGGCGATCACGAATGGGGCATCATTGAACGAAGGGGTGGGGATTTCTGTGGATGAGGCCATGGGCGCTTCATTTGTCGCGGAAGCAGATATTGAAGAGGGTGTTCCGCTCGTTAGTTGTCCGATGGGGTTAACGTTGAGTTATCTCAATTTACGCCCAGACTCATCCGTCTTCCGGAATCCATATGCGCCCTGTGAGCCATGTGCGACAACAACGAGAGAGTCAAAGGTGCCGAATGTGGCGTTGCCGAGTTTCGTGGTGGATGCGACACCAGCACATGTGTTGGGTCGCATCCTTTTGATGCAGCAGTTCTTGGCGGGCAAGAAGTCTTTCTGGGCGCCGTATATTGATGGGTTGCCGGAGCCTGGGAGCACGTTTATTCCGGCTATTTGGGATAGCGAGAATGTAGACATTTGTTTCGAAGGCTCGGCTATGGAGATTTCAGTGGTGAATATCCAAAAAGTGTTGAACCAGGAGTTTGACGACCTTTGGAAGATTGAAGGGCAGGGTCCAGACTGGTGGAATTCTCAGGTTTTCACACGAACTTTATATTTTTGGGCGTACGCGATATTTACTTCTCGGAGTTTCATGCCGAGCTTGGTAGTCCCGGAGTCTGCGGGGTTGGCGGGACTTCTGCCGGAAGGTGTTTCTACGGGGGATTTCTCTATTTTACTCCCCCTGTTTGATCTTGGCAACCATGATGGAAACTCTAAGATTCAATGGAAGTTGACCGACGACTCAGTGGCTTTGTCTGTTGCGAGACGACACATCAAGGGGGAACAGGTTTACAACAACTATGGCGACAAGTCGAACACACAGTTATTCCTTTCTTACGGCTTCATGGAGGAGGATACCCCAGAAAGACATAACAACTACGTGCATCTCCAACCACGTGGCCAAGGCAAGAAGGATTATCTTTTGTCGGGAAGACCTGTCAGTGACCCTTCTTCCCAGCTTATTCACAAGCGTCTTATCCTGCCATACAATGAACGGCCAGCCGATGTACTTAAAGGATTCACTCGGGTAGAGGATAAACTGATTCTAGAGCTACTTGCTACGTTGATGCCCTTGCCGCAGGTGGCGGAGGCTATCGGCACGACACCAGCAGCTGACAACTCGGAGGTTGAGATTTTACGGGCTTCTAGAGATATTTTGAAGGTGGTATTGACGGGCAAGGTAGAAGGCCGGGTGAAGAGTGCCTTGCAGAGAGTCATGGCTACTGTCATGAACCAAGCATGGAATGAGCTTGAACGACTGGCTGAAGGGGACGTTGATTGGGAAGCATCAGGCAAGGAACCCGACGAATCCCAGAGTCTGGCCATAAACTGGCGACGCACCGTTCGCGAGGTTCTCGAAGGTGTCCTTGAGAATGTTGACGAACAATGGTTAGGTTAGCGCCCCTCACACCCGGGGTTAATTAATCAACAAGTTATCAGCGCAAACCAGGGTGGCGTGGATTAGGGTTACATTGAGATGGTGATAATATAATGGCCGAGCGGTTACGTCATTGGCGTCTAGGATAAACCGGGTAGGAGAGCCGGTTTGGATTGGAGATCGGGGCGGGACCCGCGGAGGCGGATATGTGGTGAGAATGCCGCTAGGGCTGGTTTTACCCCGGATTCTGACGGTCTTGGCCGGCGGCGAGTGGAGTTAGCGGGACAGGGGTAGCGAACGAGAGAAGAGGCGAGATCAACCAGGTGTCTCCGGGCGATATGTCTTTCGACGCGTTCCGGTATTCTCATGACGCCAAATTCAAGCAATACAAGCACCTTCTCAAAAGAAACAAATTAAGCGCCCATTGCTATCTTGAAACGTTACAATCTTTCTGATATCTCCCGTTATCTTCGCCCCCCACTCAACTCCGATACCCCGCTCGTTATCGATAAGCCCCACCCTAACCCAAAACTCACCCGCCAAGCCCGTCAACACCTGCCCTTGCCGACGGGACCTGCCTTGATTCCTGGCAGGTTGCCGGTTGCTGCCGTAAAGGGGATATTCCCATTGGTCGGTAATTACATAACCACGCAGATAACCCCGCGTTATCTAGCGGAACGGTGTTGGGAAATGAGTATATAAGATGGTAGGACGTGACGTATCTTGTTCTTTAGTTTGCGTTTATCTATCTTCATACACATTGTTATACCCCGCTCTTGTCTTAATACTTTAATTTTTGTGCTGTACCACGTCATAACGACGTATGAATCGCGTATTTTCCAGACTCCTATTGCCATTTAGAGGACATACTAGACGGTTAACTACCATGAGTGCCCTTGAGATTAAGTTGACCGCGCCTAACGGCAAGACCTGGACCCAGCCTACTGGTTTGTTCATCAACAACGAGTTTGTTGCCGCTGAGGGCGGTGCTACTCTTGAGACACTTGACCCTTAGTAAGTGCTATTTTGAGACAACCAACCATATGTATTATACTAACACCTACTCCAGCACCGAGGCCCCTATCTGCTCTGTTTCTTCCGCTAGCGCCAAGGATGTTGACACCGCCGTTCAAGCTGCCGCTAAGGCTCTCAAGGCTCCTTCATGGAAGGCCATGGCGGCTTCTGACCGTGGTATCCTCATGACCAAGCTCGCTGATGCCCTCCAAGAGAAGGTTGAGATCTTCGCTACCATTGAGGCTTGGGACAACGGCAAGACTTACAATGACGCTTTGAACGTGGATCTCGTTGAGGCTGTTGCCGTTCTTCGGTACTATGCCGGGTGGTGCGACAAGATCCACGGTCAGACTCAGATGTTGCCTAACAAGCTGGCTTACACCCTCCGCCAGCCAATTGGTGTTGTGGGCCAGATTATCCCATGGAATTACCCTCTGTCTATGGCCACCTGGAAGCTGGGTCCCGCTCTGGCGTGTGGTAACACGGTGGTTCTCAAGGCGGCCGAGCAGACTCCTCTGTCTATTCTCTACCTGGCGTCGCTGATCAAGGAGGTTGGTTTCCCACCAGGTGTTGTCAACTTTGTCAACGGTCTTGGAAAGGATGCTGGCGCTGCTTTGGCTGAGCACCCACTGGTTGATAAGGTGGCGTTCACTGGAAGCACCCAGACTGCGACGCACATTATGGCGGCTGCGGCTAAGACGCTGAAGAACATTACTTTGGAGACAGGTGGTAAGAGTCCCTTGTTGGTGTTTGACGATGCCGATCTGGTTCAGGCGGTTAACTGGTCGCACATGGGTATCATGAGTAACCAGGGTCAGATCTGCACGGCTACTTCGCGTCTCTTGGTCCAGCGGGGTATCTACGATGAGTTTGTTACCAAGTTCGCCGCGCGCGTTAAGAAAACTTCGGTTTTGGGTAGCCAGTGGGATGAGAAGACTTACCAAGGTCCTCAGGTTTCCAAAGCCCAGCAGTCCCGGGTGATGGAGTACGTCCAAAAGGGTATCGATGAGGGAGCCAAGGTTGTCCATGGTGGTCGGATTCCTGAGAAGTTTTCTAAGGGTTACTTTGTTGAACCCACGGTCTTCAGTGACGTCAAGAGCACTATGACTGTATTCCAAGAAGAGATCTTTGGCCCTGTGGTGGTCATTGCGCCATTCGACACGGAAGAAGACGCTATCACCATGGCCAACGACAGCTGCTACGGTCTCGGTGCGGCGGTGTTCACTAAGGATATTGCGCGGGCGACCCGGATCTCTGCGGATATTCAGGCGGGTATGGTTTGGATAAACAGTACCCAGGACTGCGACCCACACGTACCATTTGGCGGTGTCAAGCAGAGCGGTATTGGCCGGGAACTTGGTGAGGCGGGTCTGGAGGCGTATTCACAGGTTAAGGCGGTGCATGTTAACTTGGGGAACACGATTGAGTAGGTTTTGTATAGATATAAATGGTAATGAAATACGATGAATCAAAAGAATGAACTGGTTGATGTGGAACATGTATGGTGCTATTCTAAGTGGGAGTATGTTTCAACGTTTTCATGTGTTTTGTTTAATAGGTGGTGGTGTGTTTATAGCGGCTGTTCTTGGTAGAAGTGGTGTGATGCGGCACGGTCGGAGTGAAATGGATACAATACGCATCGGGGAATTTCTCTTTGGCCAATGTGGATGGCTGAAGTATACCATAGAAAGACTTGGCGAGAAGATAAATAAGCTGGGAACCCGCATCTTTAGAGGTTCAAAGTCTAACATATCAAGCATCTTCATTTCTCATTAGTTCTCTGGTAGAACCAATCATTTCACATATTGTTTCTTTAATCCATATACCCACATACACACCCACATAAATCCCCCCTCATCAACCGCCAAAATGCTCTACACCCCCGTCATCGTTTCCCTCTTCGCCGCTTCGGCTCTTGCCGCTCCCAAGCAGGCTCCCCAGCCTAAGGGCGACAGCAGCTCTTCTACCATCATTGTTGTCCCCACCAGTGCCTCCTCTTCTACACTCATTATTGCACGCGAGGAGGAGACTTCTACTTCGATTCTTGTCACGGCCCGCGGTAACGTGCCTGTTGTTGCTACCCAGGCTTCTGAGTCTTCGGCTGTGACTATTGTTGCTCGTGCTTCTGATTCTAGTGTCGTTGGGGTTATAGAGCGAGCTCCGGCTACTGAGTCTGGTGTTGCTCCCGTTGTTGCACGTGAGACTGAGACTAGAACTCTCTTCGGTCGTGCTGAAGCTACCGGTTCGTCGACGAACAAGTCCGGGTCTGCATCTGGGACTTCCTCTTCTTCAGGTTCTAAGAGTACCACGGCTACCGCTGGTGCGGCTATGGTTGCCGTTAACTGTATGATCCTGGCGGGTATTGCGGGTATTGCAATTGTTCTCTAAGGGGGCTAGCTTGATCTAGATATATAGGAATTATGCATAAACAAATCTTTATCATATGTTGTCCCGATGAACTAAATTTAACCTTCAAGTACGGGAACCCTTTCGATGATATGGAAAGCAAACACGATCGTATCTCAGTCGGCAGTTGGAGATAGTCGAAGATTCTGGTGGGGCACAGACCGGCTGGGTTCCGGGACGTGGGAGTCGTTAGTCTTGGCAGTAACGGGATGAAACATGGAACGTTGAAAATGGACCTGTGCCTCAGAGAATTGCTAGAGTCGGAATTTAGAATACTTCATATGATATCATGATCATTCGTTGTTTTTCAGCTATAGCTTCAATATACTAACTTTCGGCCGTAGAGTATGTACAGTCAATCGAGGATCTAAATATCACTCACCTATTAGATTACCACAAGACATACATTTTGACCATCTACACTTAAAGCACCGTGCACAGCTCATTCCCAAGCGCCTTTCGCGCCATGTTGTTAACACCAACCATCGCCAAGAAATCAGTAGAAGGAAATGAAACGTGCGATCGTGGAGGTGAGAACAAGACAGGCTCGATTGGCGGTCCAACACTGGTCCCGAATCGAGCATCATGTCACGGATATGACAATTTCGTTGGTACAAGGAGCTTCATAGCTTGATGTCAGGGTCGATTGAAGTATAAGTAGAGGGTGGATTCCCACTCAAGAGTACAGTATTGATCTTTCTACATCATCCAACATATTCATTTCATTCATTCTTCACTTCTTACGTTCTCTGGCAGACCCATTGTCCTTCACTTACCATTACTATACCATTTTATATCCAACTACTATTTCCATATCATAACCGCCACCATGTACTTCTCTACCGTTTTCGTTTCTCTTCTTGCCGCCACCTTCTCTGTGGCTCACCCTATTGTTGAGGACCCTTACGCCACACCGGCTGCTAATGCCTCTCTTCCTGATGATGGTAAGTTTCTCATCAGTAGAGTACCTTATTGAACATGATACTAACTCTTTATAAAGGCAGACATTATATTCTCGAGGGCGACGACAAGGCTACTGTGATTCCTAGAGCTACTGAGACGTTCATACTAGCTGGTCGTGCTACTGAGACGTTCACACTTGCTGGCCGTGCTACTGAGACGTTCACCCTTGCTGGCCGTGCCGAGGAAACTAGCGTCTAAACAACTAGACCCATTGGTTTATAATCTATAGCTTTTCACTTAACCTCCTGTTGACAGGATATACAACAATGAATTGGAATTAATCTGTTATACACTCCACAACTTGTTTATGTACCCCCTTGCACAACTACACAAATTGTGAACACATCAGGGTTAAACCCTATAGACAACTGCATTTCAACACAGCCACTGTCAACGCATGTCGGCTGACTCTTTGTATCAGTTGTTGTTACAAACCAAATGCACGTCAAGTCACATCAAGGCAAAAGTAAACACTAAATTCTCGTCAGATTCCGCAGCAAAGCTCCTAAAAATAGAATCTTACAGCCAACCCTTAGCAGATCAACCCTCCATAGTTACGTGGACTACAAGGCATTCGGGGACTTTCTAGCGGGAAAACAACGACATGTTTGCTTATACGGCCCCACAATACCAGGGCGAACGGAAAGACTAGAGGCAGAAAGTGGATAGTAACTTTTGCAACTAGAACGGAAAAGGCGGTGCAAGGGCGGTTTTTTTCGCTGTTTCTGGTGAGGGACCAAAATCAAGGGATTCACTGCCCCTGTGTAAGTGAGAACACTGCCGCGTGGCCATTGCTGTTTTTTGAAGTTTTTTGATTTGCTGGTGGGTTGGGAGTTGACAAACCGCCTTTGAGTTGCGTGGATCGTGGCGCTGCAGGCTGGGATTACGGGATGTTAGCCGGTCGTATGAAGTACATATATGAAGGGTCGATATCCCGATTCTAGAAGGAGGAAGTTGTCTTCTCTCCACCCACACTCACCCCACTCATTCACTTGTGTCTCAACATATTCACCAAAGCCACTCTTTCTATAGACTTACCTCCTTTCCAACAAACCAAACAACTATTCAAAATGCAGTTCTCCACCCTCTTCGCTCTTCCCGCCCTTTTGGCTGTTGCCAACGCTCAGCAGGCCTCCGCTGCCACCTCCGCTGTGACCTCCATCTCCGGTGCTGCTGCCAGCCCAAGCACCCCCAGCTTCTCCTCGGCTGAGAACGCCTTCTCCGGCTCCAGCGGCGCCTCTTTGACTACCCCCTCCGGTGTTACTGGCATCTCCACTCCTACTGCTGCCGCTAGCGACTTCACTGCTCCTACCGATACCTCCATCGGTCTCTACACTTCCATCACCTCCAACTCTACCAGCGCCGCTACTGGTACTGGTAGCTCTAAGAGCACTGGTACTTCTACCAGCTCTTCCTCTTCTTCTACTAGCACCACTGAGACTGCTGGTGCCGGCAGTGTTGCTATCAACGGTGCTCTCATGGCTGCTGTTCTTGCCCTGATTGTCTAAATGTTCCTGTTGGATTTTGTTTTGTTGTATGCTCCCATGCTTGATGTTTCTTTTTGAATTTGATCGCAATTTGATTTACTCTCTAGAGTAGCTGTATGTACATAATGATAATTGCACTGTCTTTGTTTTGTCTATACTATGAATTCTTGGGGATGCAGTTTGTCCATGTTTGTCCACTGAACTTTGTCTTGTTTGAAAAACCGGTGTATACAATCTGACACTGATCGTCTTATGCTGTTTACAATCCGCCCAATAGTGCTGAGTCAGGAAATTTGGTGGTGGGCCGTCTTATGGCTATATACTTATATCCCTTGAATGAGGCGTTTTGTATGACCAAAAGACAATAAAAGATTATAGAGACTACACAGAGGTACCAATATTACGTCTTAGAAATAATACGGACGTCATGAATAATGGCGGAAGCGCCAAGTGCTTACCTGGTGACACAAGCGGGCACCAGTGAAACAATGGAACAGGAAACCAACGATCATGGCGGTATCCAGCGGCAGAAAATGAAGTGCGTCATCTGGGGAGACATCGGGAATTTGACGTGGGAGTACGTAGTGTGGAATATATAGGCAGACATGTAAGAACCTTTCAATTAAAAATTCGCCGCCACGCAAGCATTTTGTTCATGTGATCGGCGAGATTTTCTTTGGTAATTGATTTTCCAAGAATACGCCAAACGGACGAGGGGACACGTCATTGGGCAGATGTTTGTGGTTATTATGGACTGGTCACGTGACCCACCCGGGTTGGTACAGCATCTTGAGTGGTTTGTTTAGCACCCTTCAACGACAGGCTGTATTGATATTGTATATTCAACCCTGTGATTGTTATATTATTAGAGACCTTTAATGTAACGTTTAGCTGTGGTGGCCTTACTGAATGGTCTACTTGTTAACTGTACTTTGTATGTCGTGTCAGACTCCATTGGGTTGGAGTTAGGGAAAAGTCTGACGCACATTACAATCCCTTGTTACATACACAAGGCAGACAAACAATTATATTTAGAGATCTGAATACCACATAGTCACCCTAGTGGAATGGATACATAAAATGGTTATTGATACATCTATCTGCACTTGCAAATCCCCTCCTGTCTTACGAGCCTTGGACGCATTGTTGACCGAGAATTAACCTGTAAGCTACCACGGCTATGTAATAGTTCTCATTCAGTGTTTGTAGGGTAGCGTAGATACATACATCACATAGAATTTTCCGTATTCCAGAGAGGAAGCGTTCCGTAGAGGTGCCTATGTATATAGACATGTACATTCGTCTTCTTCATAGAGGCAGTCTATTTAAGCGAAACACCACCTAATTATGGCCGACTTCAGTCTTGCAAATGGTTCTCCCATGACGGGTCGAGGACAAAACAGCCCAACTGCCCTAGAGAATGTCTGTATATACATACATACATACTAGCCTCTAGAGGGCTTAACAATGAATCGTGCCCCAGTTTTTAGTGTAAAACAACAATTTATCGGGCTGAGTAGTCAACCTAAAACAGAAAATCCATTTTCAAGAATCACTTAACTCCGACACTTAGAAAATACAGAAAGTGCGGAACCATGCAACTTTCATCAGTGTTGACGTGGCTGTGCCATTAGAAAGGCAGATTTTACTGGGTCCTCTTATGCATAAAGTGGGAGATGACTAGACCGGTCACATATAAGGTCAAGTGGATATAAGATTCCACTAGCTCCTTGCAACAAAACAGAGTTAGATAGCTTTACACAGCCGTTTAGAATGTAGTATCCGACGAAAACCCAGCGGGTGGTCCACGTACCGCGCTTTGAGATCATGTGATTTTCGTCCCCGCTATTCAAATGGGACAGTGATCTAGGGCTATTTTTGAACTGCGTCAGACTATAATATGTTGTCAACAGGATTTGATCTGCGTAGCCCTGTTTATTCGCAAGACCTGCGAGATGACGTTTCTTCTAGAGCTTCTAATGGCGTGGCACGATAAGCAGGATGACTGCTCGGGCTGGCTTTAATGTCACAGCGTACCGCGAAAGCTACACTCTCGTTGGTCTAATCGACCGAACTGGGTGAGACGCCATAGGAGTGAGGATGACCCATACAAAGGCAGTCCCAATTGATCGAAGTGGAGCTGTAGAGGAAGCCCAAATCAATTAGACAAAAATCATGATAACAAGAGTACCCATAGTACGGATACACCTTCATGATTAATCTCAACAGTTAAATGAGTGAAGTTTTATACTTCTGTAGAGTATCCAAAGGATGATACATTCCCAATCTCTTCTACTACAAAAAGCCCAACAGAGCCGCCGGTTGTAACTAAAGTTCAATGGCCTTCACAACATTGGTCGACAAACGATCGAAAAACTGTCTATATGCAGACCCCGTTGTACCACGTCGCAGGACTTGTCAACATAGACCAAGGACAATCCCTCAAGTCGTCTGTTGATCTTTTGCGAAGACTATCAAGCCAGTTAGAGACCATGGCCTGGAAAACAGAGAGAATAGGAAGTAACTGAACTGTTGGTTAAACCACGCAAAGTGAATAATAAAAACGTTTAGCAACAACGAAGGTGATACAAAAAGTTGTACAAGACTTTTGAGGGACGAGGAAGCTTCTCCACTTCGGCCAAAATGCATATGATTCTGGTGACATAGCAAATCACCAACTGTATCATGATAGAGATGAAAAACAAAAAGTTTGGGCAGATGAGCATGGTTTGTGTGCTGTGACAGTATGTTCAGCTTGCACTCCCTAAAGCCTGTTCCTATGTTTCTACCAGGAGTTCCTTACATGGAATGTTGTCCGTTTCAAAATAAAACAAAGACGAACAAACAATCACTTCGACATCTTGTTTGCAGATACCTCTCCTAGTAGCGACAATGTCGAATGGAGCGGGTTATACCCTTGTCATACACCTATTTGGGGGCAATGTGGTACTAGTTTAACTACCTGTGCGTAAAGAGGTAGCTGTCATTAAGCTCGGGCAAGATTCGAGTTAGTATCATGCACTGTATTTATAATGACAGCTCAAACAGACCTTGAAAACTTCAGATATAATCCGAACATAGCGAACGGAGACTTCCTGTGGCTCCAAATTGGACCACGGGATAACAGGTGGCAGGACATGTTTTCTGTGGCCTACATTGGCTCTAGGGAAACCACTTTTGTTTGTTATAAAAGTGTCTGGAGTTTGGACTATCCAAAATATCAGATTCTCAGCAAACAAAGGTTTCCACAAGGTCAATAAAATGCTCAAAAGACCCCACAACCCCGATTCTAAAGCTACCCGTTGCAAAGTCAAAGATTCGGACTAGTCGTTAAAAGAGAGAGGGGGGTTCTCATGTTGTCACCCAACGATGGCCCGCCCATTCCAAGGTATGAGAACATGACTGGACGTGGTGTTTATCCAGCAGCGAGTCCATATTCTGGTGCCTTCGCCAACACCTTATACCAGTGCCGACGGGATACGCTGTGTTGTTAGGAGGCCAGAGGTCCCGCCTTGCCTGTTGAATAGTTCTGTGGTTGTGGGATGGCTTGTACTGGGTGCACTTGCGTCTACCACCAGCATGAGTCTGATGAACTAACGTAGTGCAGAAAGCATAGTGAGTAGCCATGCTTTATAGAAGCGAATGAACGCCAAAAAAACAGTGGACAGATTCGTAAAAGGTAAGAAAAATGGAACATGTCAACAGTACTGTCATCGAGTACGCAACACAGCTTTTAAGTGTTCATAGTGAATAGCCTGGCGAACTCTTGAACTTCAAATAACCAAGAAGGCGTTTCATATCCTTTCCGATTGGTACAGAGCGTTTCATTGGGAGGCCATGGTGATGGTTGAGGGTCTCTTATACATGTGTTCATGTCTGCCCACAGAAGTCAGGATATTTCCGCTGGGCCTACCCATTCGGAGTGGCACGGAAGGCGCCCCGAACATGTACAGTGCCACATCTAAGGTTTGAGCTGGGCCACAGGCAGCCTTGCACCTACTCCGAAAGATGCTCCCAAAAGATGGCAACTACCCGACTTTGACTAACCCCGCACCTCTGTACCCCAGGTCAATCCGGCTGCCCAAAACCGTAAATTTTGGAGCCCCACAAGAAGGTGGTGGTTACTTTATCCACTGGGCTACAAACTCTCCTCTCCACAACAAACCACCGATCGTTCAACCCTTCAGCGTGATCAAATTTAGTTGCCTCTGCCTACGCCAAAATAGGCGAACGTCGTTTGATCATCAAAAACGGTTGATACATTTTCTGGCAGACCTACGAGTTTGCCCTGTTGCGTCTGAATCTTGTAAGTCATCAAGCATCATTGCCATCAGCCTTGGGACCTTTCCATCGTTTTAAGGCCATCATCGTCGCCACATTGACTTTGTCATCACTAACTAACACATGTCTTTCTTCCCCAGTCGTGAAAAAGATTCCAACTTTCGCCATCGAAAACATGGGTTGGCCTTCGTGGTTCAAGTGGTTTTCATGGCGGAAGCGTCGTTCCGTCAAGCTCGTCCGAGGGATGACCGTTGCCATACCCGAGATGCCATCTAGACCAACCAGCTCATCGTCGCAGGTGTCCAGAATGGCTCAGTATGGCAACGACACCGACAACGATGACGAGCTTGTCTTTGCCAGGTGGGGTGGTATGAAGACCAGGGTCGGTGATGAGGGTAGCCAGAGTGAGCTAGATCCGGTTGAGCAGATACTGCGGAGCTCATCGGTGCCGAGGAACCGGCGGAGATGTCTTTCCGGGTGCTGTAGGATGAAGGCGCCCCGGAAGGAATGCCGGTGTCAGAATCCTCTCCCATAGATAACTTGGGATGGAGGAAGGAGGATGGGGGCTAAGATGGGGAGGGACTCCGGACAGCCGTGGCGTCGGGTTCATGTTTTAGGGGCACCGGTGGCGAGATTGTTGGTCTTTGTGGGGCGAACAACGGAATCGGGCTTCGGTGGGTGTAGCCATTACGAGGCGGCGCCGGGATGGAACCTAAGGACTTGCGATTGGCTGTTGGAAGAGAAGGGGACTCACGAAGGAGGAGTTGATCCGTCTTATCAACAAATGAATACAGCGTCAATAATTTATATGATATTTCCATTACGCTCATCAATCCCCTATCTCTGAGAACGGTCCTGTATCAATTAAACGTACAATGCTCACCAAATGTACTTCAAGTCATATACCCTAACCCTTCCAGACAGATTCAGCAGGGGGACGGCGGCGATAACCCGACGCCCGGCTGAGGAGCATTCTGAGATAATCCGGGATTTACAAGAAGTATGCCTTGTGCAATATTACGGAATTCAGAATATAGACCGTGTCCGTAGGTGTGACAACTTGTCGACTGAAAATTTGGACGCCGATCACGTTAATACTAGAGCTTATATAGCCCCCTTAATAGGAATGCAAGGAGTGCATATTATTGTTCCTGTTGAGGCCGAGACCGAAACCTATTTGGGAAAGGCTGAGTGATGGCCAGCATGAAATGTGATGGGGCCGATAACTTTCTCGGTGACCGATTCGGTTGCATCTACGTGGTTTTACGCCCCACATGCACATGCATATGTCGCCGGTATTCTGTACCGTATTACCCACGTTGGGTCACATGGTACGGTAGACATTAATGTAGCACAACAGCTTGATTTTTTGGCTAATAAGAGGGTCGTTGGTGGGGGGTGGGGATGTTGTCAGATCTGAAAATCAAGTGTGTAGAATTGATGCTTGACTCACTCTGCGCCTGGTCCAAATAAACGGGCGTCCAATAGCCCGACCGGCAGGAGCGAATCACGTTGGGAATAACGCTATTTAGCTTGGGAGGTAAATCATGAAGGCGGCGGTGCCTCCCGTGTGTCGTTCAAGAACTGCACATTGTGGAGAATATACAGCTGGGTTGGGAGTGAATTTTTACTGCCTTTGCTACACATGATTGCTTGTGTGTTATTGAACTAAGTAGGCTTTGCCATGTTGATTCAAATGTCTCCGGTAGGTGGGGCTGCAGATCACAAATATCCGAACAACCTAGGTAGCTGTGCCACATTCTCACATAGCCATCTAACAAATGTGTATAAGTATCTGTCTTCGTCCACACATTATACTCGTGAAGAAGACAGACATTCTCACCACTTTCAACGCAACAACGAAGCCCAGAGTCGCAATCCTTCCACATCTTTGGTGAGTTTCATGGAAAATCAACCTTACGAAACATATTCTAACTAGAGGCCCATTGTGCCACAGAAACCTTTCACTTGCAGCGTCCGATATATCACTAAAATGCTGGGTGTCACTATTGCGTCTGCCATTGGTGCTACCGGGTCACACCGCGGTTGTCAGCTTCATTCCCCGGGGATTAAATATCCAACGAGTCTAGAGTCGCGTGACCCAGAGGATCCAGATGACGACGCTTTTATCTTTGAGGATGGAGTAGCCTGAGTTGAACTGTGTTGTGGATGTAGCCACACCAATATACAGACTGACGGCAACAGCTTTGTAAATTGATTTGAATTTAATACCGGAGATATGTATGCATTTGGAGTGGTGATATGTACATGAACGACTACGTGATCTGCCTCGAGTCCACACGTCAGATATCCAACTACAATTTCAAGTTGTTGTGATCAGCTGTAACACAGGAAGTGAGAAAAGGGGGCATTGGACAGTGTGTTTTGTGGACCGAACCTAAAATTCAAATGACACACGCACCCGTCAAGAAATACATAGAACAGAGGCTAGCTACTTGCCAAATTGCGGAGATGGCGGTAGTCATGGTAGCGAGTATATTGGTGGATGAGAGTTGTATTGATTCGGGTGTCAGTAATCACTTGTTCAGTATATCATAGGTTATCTCCGTAGAAGCACCAGAAGAGAGAAAGCCAGGAGGAAATTCCACCATCATGATGTCGGGAACATATCTCGTCACATGATCCTTCACAGCTCGTCACGTGATCTCATACCTATGGAGATCCTTGAGACGTCATCCATGTCCATATTTAACACTACTTATGTATAGTATTGTGTTGCTCTAAAAGTAGCTAACCCGCCCTGCCTGTCTAACCAGCTGAACCGAGAAAAAACGTAACATGTAAGTAAGTAACAAATGCTTAAAAGACGCCACCATGGGAATGAAAAGCTGGATGTACATCAGACAAAACGCCACACATCTTACATACTTGTAGTCGAAAGACCACCAATGCAACGATCGTTGAATGTGCTAACTAACCCTTGGCCCCTGTACATAGAAGATACTGTTAACTGTACCATCCCTGTCCCTGGAGTCAGATAAGATAAGCACAGCCTAGCGACTGTCTACATCAAATCCTCTCCCCGACAGGCGATTCCTGTGATGATGAACCTTTCTTAATATATGTGTGTTTTCTCTAACAGTACTCCCTGTGGCACTACCTCACCATACCGTCTACAGATACATTGCCTTGTGTGTAAGAGGACATACACCCGTGGCAACTAAGTGCCCACACAGACAGAAGACCATAGCGAAAAGAAAAGGCTACAGTAAAGAGAGTAGCGTAGGAAAAAAACAGAGAAGAAAGAAGGAAATCCGTTAGTCAAACTGAGAAGAGATAAATTGAGACGAGTAATAGGAATATTTGAACAAAGACCCGCTAGATTTGTTGATGTAGTAGATCATTTATCATATTAGGCATCATTGTATTAGGGACGTGTGGAGCTGACACAAGAACTTGGCGTGATATTTGGACGAATCACGAAGTCCCAGAAGCTCGGCGCAGGGGGTGGTTACATTAAGTGGCTGACTACAACCCTGTATTCAACCCTTCTAAAGACGCATCCACATCACGTTCCACGATAAAACAACTTCAATCTTTAACCCGTAGCCAAACCACAGTACATTAAGCAGTCCCATGAAGACGGCCATTTGTGATCCCCCCTTTATCCCCGAAACCTTGACTCATGGCACCACCCCAACCATAGTCCCCGGCGTTAACATGCCTTCCACAACCAAAGCCCCAGATAACAACTGCTTCAAACAGCTGCACTGGCTATTTTGTCGATGTTAGTATACAAGTCTTTTTCCACGGTAGGGTATTGTAGAACGGAAAATTGTGACTTACAGAATTGGGGCATCAAGCCGTAGAATCCAAGCGGTATGGTCTACCACTATGACGCATTGTCCCCTCCCTCCTCTACGACGACGTATTCTGAGCCTTCTGCTTCCAGAGATGACACCCAGTCATAGTCATCCTCGAAATCCTCAAGCTTCCGAACTGGAACCTTTGTGGCCCGGTCATCACGAGTACCCGTAGATGGCCGTGCTTGGCTGCTGACACCAGACTGATTTCCAGCCATTTCAACATGATTGGGTACTAAAACCCGCTTAGTACCGCGTCTCGACTCAGCGTCGAACCCCTTCTTGTCAGGATGCCCATTTCTGGGCGTGTTGTGAAGAGCCTCCATGTGTCTGAGAGGCTGAGATGGCCGAGTGGCCTGGGACATCCGTGGGCGAGAGCTGCGTTCGGTGGATGGTTAGCAATTGATGAGCAGATGGATGAAACTGATGAGCGAACCTTTGTTTTGGGGAATGCTCCTTTCCCCGAGAGTCACCAGCCGTAGCTGAGTTTGGGTGAGTGACCCGACGATGCTGTTCGCCGAGTCTCTCCCAATCACGAGTCGTAGGCTGTTGACGTTCGTGCTCGCTTCTCTTGTTAAATATCTTCGAAGGCATTTTTGTTTGGATGGACAAAACAATGAGAAGAAAACAGAGTAGTGTTTGGACCGCAATCAAAATATCCAAAGAAGGCTGCGGCATTGTTATGCCTTTCTAATAAAGGTTAGGCAGCATGTATGTCCCGGAATCATGGCAGGTACTTGTATGGCTGCAACAAACAATACCTCCTGCATTACAAGCAAAGACAAGTGGAAACTATCTGAACTAAGCAGACGCAGTATGAGACTGATCTTAAGACGTCAACTACCACGACATACACCTTGAAGCTTCACAACAACCCGTGTTTAAGATGTATGCTACAGTAGGGTTCATAACCCTTCCATTCATGTGTAAATACAAAGCCCTGAGATACAGTTACACAAACCAGAGGTATTCCTTAGCGGAAGCGCTCTCCGGCAGGACGAGAGCGTGTCTAAATCATTGGTGATGGATACCATTTTAAACACTTTGACAAGGCTGATGCACTTCGCGATGGTGATAGTAGTTCTGATGTCAACAGTATGGGCCAATCAGTGGCCACTCGAAGTACCTAGGTAAGCATTCTGATTCAACGACTGTCGACACGACTACCGCCACGGAACAAGACGTTGGAAAATAGACTGCTAGCCAGCACCGTCACAAAATTTAGCCACCGTGATGACGATAGTTCACCCAATACCGCGATATTCCAACATGGCGAGCTGGGCCTGGCAGATAGTAGATGGTCAAAATGCTCCCACTGAGCAAGAGAGAACTCTAGGTTGACTGGCATACCGCTGTGCTAATATAATATACGCACCACATCTCGAAAGCTTGACAATATTGTGGATCCGTTGCTGCTCTTGGTGATTCAACTAAACTACATAAAACAAGACACCGATGGACCGCGTTGGACATGTTACAATCCAGAATAGAGGTTTGCGAGAATCATGAACAAGATGTGATGACCTTGAAATGTTAGGTGTCGGGGAGTGTAGTACGTGGTTCATATATAGTGTTCAATGCACTGGCATACTAGGGCACGTTTTAGCATCTATGCAACGAGATCTAAATGACTGCATGAGTCCTACCAGAACGTGCTGCACCTCAGTCAGATGCCCTGGACAATTGTTTTATACATTGTTCATTAAAGTATGACTAAATCTTGCCGCCATTCTGTGATCAAGTCGGAATGATGTACACCCACACATAGCGCCTGCTCAACGAAAATTACATCGCCATCTTTGTTTGTGTTTCTAACTATCATCCCGACGTGAAACCCCTCCACCAAAACGAAGTCATCGCCAGTTTGGCTATATGAGCAACCAACAAAAAGGTTGCCGTCTGACAGCAGGCCAATCTTATGACCCGAATTCTTCATCTCCCCCACACAGCTAACTGCTCCTTTTGTCCAATATGTAGTGTCAGTGTCACTACCATACAGATATTCCCGCAGTATCTCTCTAGCTTCCATGTTGCTTTTATCATTTCCTAGCCACTTTAGCAACTTGTTGGTTTCATCTAAAGTTGCATCCTGGGATCCAAACCGCTGTCTCATGGCATGTCTAAATTCGTTCACATGCTTAGAGGTAAAAAACCTACTCACAGTCGCTCGATACATACAGGGTGCGTGCAGCTTGCCCCAACCGCGACCACGCATAAACTTGACGTTTTCGTATGTATCTGATCTTGGTCCCCTATATTCCTCGTGACGTCTATTCCAAAAGTGCCCAGCGTAAAGCTTCATAGGTGATCGTATTGTGTTCCCGTATGGGACCCACGATATCAACATTTCAGCCTCCGATGGAGTTGTAGATGCAGGAGGCATAAGCCCGTGGTTCTCGAATGGGAGCGGGTCCCCGAAGGGAGAACGATGAAGAGAGCGGATCATATACTCCGCTATGTCCAGGACCACTTCGGTCTCCGGTTTACAATAGTCAGGCTCTCGGTTTAGTTCTTTGCAAAGTCCAGCGATTGCAAAGAAACGGTCACGGTCTACTGAGACCTGCTGGCCAAAGCACGATGTGTAATATGCCCCAGCAAAGCCTAAACGCTTGACTAAGAACTTTTCAAGTTGAACAACTAGCCGAAGTGAACCCAAGTCGCGACAACAACTAAGCCCGGACGGCTTCAACCCTAAAATAGCATTGTTGAAGCCAGACCCATGCCCAAAGGCCTTACGAGCTTTCTCGAACTGGAAGTCAACCCGAGCGTTTTTGACAGCCATGCTGATGACAAAAATGTACCAAAAAGACACCTTGTATGTCCCATAAAGCATGCAGTCGACTGATTCCCCAGTAATATTTTGCCACAGTTTGCTCTTCATAATTTTGGACAAACCATCGCGTCCCGATTTATTGCAGTAAGATTGGATGAGCTTTGAGTAACCTGGGCGAACAGCAACCTCCTGGAGGATCCAGATCCGCGACCAGTATGGGTTGTCAAAAATAGGACGTAGATTGACCCAGTTGACACTAGCCAAAGCAGTGAGTAGGCGAATTCGACTGGCATGATTTTTATTCCAATGAAACGAAGCCTGGTAAAGAAGCTCCAATTCGCTATGTATAGATGCTGTTTCGGACTGCGCACATCCAAGCCAAGATATGAGACGGGGAGCAGAGGAGTATATTTGGCGCATGATCTGGATCTGAAGGGACACTTCAGCCTTGTTCTCTTGGTCGATGCAAAGCCCATCTATCCATAACCTGACTGGTTTGTCACCTTTTCGGATATGCCACAACGCAGCCAGGAGGTTCCCTGTCACATGAATGATACCACCATCGACATTCAGTGGATAGGTGACACGCTTCGGTGGACTAGTGTCATCCTTCGCATGATGTTGATCTTCTTGAACTAACCAAGCATAAGAGAGGCACGCGTAATTTCCAATGACCCCGGGAAAGCTGTGGGTTGAAAGACTGCAGTTAAGAGGATCGAGGCCACTGCCTGGATGCAAAGTAACAAGCCTGATTTGCTGTTCAGGGTTATCAAATTCTTTATAGACGTATGTGGGACCAGTGATCGGACCACGAATCTTGGTCACCGTGGTTGGAGAACCAGATCTAACTGGGCGCCGGGGATGGAATTCATGTTGATATTCTGCCAGCGTATTGTCGGTTTGAGGAATGATCCGTGTTGTTATTTGTGGTAAGAAGTCTTCTTTATTCCCTGGACACACGTTAGTATGATTTGACTTTGTAAAACATGGGTTTAAGGTGACGAGGGCAATTAATTGTCCAAAATTTGAAGATTGGCGACGAGTCAAATGTTCAATGAACTGATAGTAAAACTAGACTCACAGCATTTGGCCGCATCAGATAGAGCCATGAAGCCCGTAGTCCTTCTCCCCACGAACTCTGGTGCGAGATGCAGATAGACCATTGCAGAAATATGTCCACGATCAGAGCGTTTCGTAATAATGAGGTGGCTTGATTGCAAGGTAAACTGTGATGATTCACGAAGATGCCCTGTATTCGCTTAGGGCGGACGTCGATTTAGAGTTGATACTCCGATGGAACGTGCGCCGTCGCATGACACCTGTGGAGCCGCAGGATAGATCACTAGCGTAAAATTTCTCCAGAGTACAATAGGGATACGTTGGTGACCACAGTCGGCACTGTTGATTTTAGTCTGGGGGTTTTGTTAGTATTTCAAAGTACTTTGCCAAGGAGAAATGAAGATATTGAACTGGTGTTGCAGGATGAACGAGAGAGGGGCAGTGAGTAACTTATACATACAATGTCGACATTGCCTTGAATGATAACATTGAACCCTAGACAAATATAGGCAGAGGTCCATACGGCCATCGCCATAACCCAAACCGTGCCCACAGAAAGCGATATCAAACCTCAAGATAAACAAAGATTGTACGCCTAGAGGAATTCGTTGTGATGACCCCCGCGTAACTTAGCCACCACTAAAATCTTGTCTGCAGATTTACATGGGTATATTATCACGCCTCATCGTGACATGATGAAGGCCAACATGGCCTACCTCATACGCCTATTTACCTTCGTGATTGTGCATGTGATTTTTCGGGGATCGAAAAAAGTCAATGACCTACGTCATGTCCCCATTGAGCGCTGTGCAGGCTATGCCTAGCATATTGGTCCGTCACGTGACTGTACTTTTACACAGGCAAGCGCTCCGATTGGTAAGAGTTGCCGCCGAAGTTATACGCAACTGTCTACGCCACTGAGCCAGCTGATGCAGTCTATTGCCCTGAACATTTGCGTGAGGAGAATATATCACTTTACTAAATCGGGCGTTCGGCCATCACTATGGGGCGACAATATGGGCCATGGTTTGTCAAATTATGCCTTGCTTGATGGTCCCGGTTATGGTCTCTCAACAGTCATGATGAAGACTGAAGTCATAGCTCAAGAACCACCGGCATTGTTGTCGTTGATATCTCATCACGCAAAGGTCTAACATGGGTAGGCAGAGAGTAAAATACATTGAGTGTTGTGATTTAGGAACAAATGCCCAATGGAGTGGCCTCTACTGACCACAGCTGACATAGAAGACATGTACATTTCGGACAGTGCACTACGCCTATCAAAGTTAACACTATGTAGCAAAGCGGTTGCCCCGCAATCTTTCCATTGCAACGACGGATACATTCTTCTCCAACATACAACGGAACGTGATTTCCTGTGGAATAGCCTCAGAACTTAGCCTTGAATATCGCCAACAATGGCACTTTCCATTTTCTCGGTGATGAAATGGGTGTCGGTCATGCACATCTCTACTTCAATGGAACGGGCTTAAGTACATATGTCTCCGAAGTTACGTGGCGTCACAGCCATTGTGGGTCAGCTGACACAAATGCGGAGTACTTTGTCATGGTGTCAGCGTTCAGTGACAGGGATACAACTTCGTAATTCTTAACTAGCTGTTATATTTGCCGTTAATACAGAATATGCAGTCTTCTATTTGTTCTGCCCAAAATCACTCAGATGAACTGAATCCAAGTTGTTCGGGGTAGGCTCTGCCGCAGAATAAAACCCAAGGTATGGCTTCTCAAGTCGCTATCCAATGCGACCACATACTGGTGTGATTAATGACATTTCCAGGTGATACAGTCAAAACGGTAAGCCAAGTCGCTGCTTCATAAACAAGTGATGGTATCAAAGTGGAGATACCACATCGAACTATCTAGTATGAGGAAGTGGTAAAGATACCTGCGCTACATGTGTATAGCCTGACATTGTATATTCCGTTAGCTACATGGAAGGAGATGAGCGATAACGAGATACTCTGAGAGAGACTGATTCAAGAAAATACCCTATCGCCGGGACGCTTACTAGCTGTATGTCTACTATTGTGTTCGGAAGGAAGGGTCCGTGTGCACAGGACGGAGGCAACCCCTTTTATTGACGAAGAAGGATAAAGACAATGAGTGTAACGAAGTGAAGGTCCAATTGGTTTCACGCGCGGTAGAATCTGATTGTATCCCACATTCGGCAACTATACCCATACCCCCAAGCGAGTAAGCGCCTGGCCATCACAGTTACAAAAGGATTATGCTGTCATGTAAGTTATCATTGGGGTAGATCCTATGCAGTCAGTGTTCACCGTGGAGGTAGACGACCAATCTCAGAGAGTTCAACATTCAGGATCAAATATGTGTTCATTCCAAGTGACTATGCGAATAACCCCGATATACGAATGAACAAAGATAAGAGGTGGGTACATAACGCTAAGGGTGTATGAACACTGGATTATTGGAGTCAATAGAACACGACATGACCTAAGTGAATTCGACAACAGACATCATTGGCATATATTAAAGAAATTATAAATATGAGGAGTCGCCCGCAGATCCGACTTCTAATTTACATTCAGATCAGCATCACTACAAACGCAAGGAAGAGTCCCTCAATCTCATAAGTCCGTATCCTTGGTGAGTTTTACAGCCGATGCAGTATTCGATACATTATCTGACGACCGGCATTCATGCTTCAAAGGTTCTTTCCAATTATTCTACAATCTATCACGAAAATGACACGTAGCGACGGCAACTGTGTTAATCAATGTGTTAGTATATACCGCCATGGTTCCCGTGTCAATGTCAAGTGTGAGGCCTCAAAAGCTAATCAAATCATTCTATCCCAGTGGGGTGGTCCCGACACCGAACCGAAGCCTCCACCAAAGCCTGATGCTTCATCTCATCAAGGGCAGAGATACTCAGTGAACGGGCTCATCTAGGATCTTATTAGCTGTCGAAGTGTTTCTTCCTAAGCCGGCCGGTAGTTCTACAATGCCGCAACTTGGTCTATTGTTTGGGGAGGCTGATGCCATGAAAGGCTAATGCGCAGACATGATATCTCACAGCCCATGCTAGTCTCAAATTGGGTTGGGGATTGTTAAAGGTTACTATAGTATAAGTCGTTGAATATCATCAGTTATGCTCCGCTTTATGCCAGAACAAGTCATCTGACGGACCCGAAGGCATTGGGAGACCACTAGACCGAAAAAGAGTGGGTCTCCCGGTATCTAGATCCTATCCGGTCTCTTTGCTTCAACGGTTTCATCTGATCGATGATTGCTCTTACAGGAGAAGTTAGTGATTGTCGCAACTCACACAGGTACTTGCCGTGATTCTGTAGCATACAGACTGCCTCGTCTGGATTAGGAAGGCACAACAATGTGACAGCCTTCTAGGGATATTTTGATTGCGACCCAAAAATCATTCTATCTTCTTTTATTCTCTTATACATCTAAGCCAAAATGCCTTCTAAGACGCCCCACACGAGAAGCAAGCATGCTCGTCAGCCGCCTACAAGTTGCGCCTGGGAAAGACTTAGAGAACAGCGTCGTCAGGTGACTGAGTCAAAGTCAGCCACGGCTGACGCTACCCATGGGGACAAGCCTCCCCAAAGCCAGGAGTGAGTTCATCTAATTCATCTATTTTGTTCTCTTACCTAACAATTGCTCAAATACAGGTTTCGGCTCTCAAACTCGCGTGGTGGTCGGCCGCACCAATGCATCAGAAGTTTTGAGGAGCCAACCGGAGTTTCCGGGGAAGGGAAGGGAAGCCACTGGGGCTTTAAGGCCCATCCGAATGTCGTTTCCGGGACAGGCGTGGCCTCTCAGAGAATGAATGATTTTGCAGGCGCGACTAGCTCTAACACCAAAGCCAGGCCAACTACAAGTCATCGCGCTTGCCCGGAAACCAAGGATGAAGAGCCGGAGACAGAAAATATTGAGGCTGGGTTTGAGTGGGTCTCTTCTCTAGAAGCTGAGGGTATGGAGTATGTGGTAGTCGGGGAAGAAGGGGATTTTGTATCCCGGCGTTAGCTCGTGATACCATCAACACTTTGCGTAAGCACCTAATTCTGTAAGTCTCCCCCAGAGACTATCATTGTGTAACTGAAGTGGTTAAACTAACGTCGGTAAACCAGGACACCTTACTACACAAGATCGCCGTTGTCTGTTGTTTGGACTCGGATTAACAAAACGATACCGTGGCGCATTACCACAATGGCGGGAATACGCATCATCGTGTGTACATGGATGGGACTTATGATAAACGTGTTCGTGACACTGGGGCTAGTTGCATCCAGTTTTATCAGGCTAAAAAGCTAAAATATAGTTTTGCTTCACCGTGAAATCGTGGAATATGCACGTTTCTTTGTGAATGGTGACCTGGGGAGCGCTGTTAGTCTCACATGGCGAGCAACAGTTATGCAGAGCCCCTAGCGTACCATGATAACTCCAGATAGTCCTCTAAAGTATTGTGTAAATGTTCCACAGAATATGCACCAATGTCACCATTGTCTAACTTCGTCTACCTTTGTATTCAAAGTATCATGCTTTTGTTTAGATGTAGCCTTTGTTTCTTCTCTATGTAATGAAGACTCACTCTCCTCGTTGCACTTCTGTTCGCTGTACAGCCACCCCCAATACTAGTTGGTCTTGCATGGAGCGAACACGAATAAAAAGTGAAAGGGTTCCGCTTCTTATGAGCTCAGAGGCGCCAGCAATCCTCCCACTCTCACATCTATGTAACCGCCCGTCGGGAGTTCAAATACAAAGCCGCAGTGTACAAAGGATAGCTGAACCGTGGTGTAAAAGTCAAGCGGGCCCCCCAAGCAGGCCTGATTAAAGATTTCAAACGTGAGCTTTGTGGTATCTATATCTTGGCTATCTATTTGGCTTCAGTTGTTTTGCTTGGCCTGACTTTGTCTCCCATTGAGAAGGTACTGTTTGTTGCAGCTCACACGGGTACCTGCTCTTGTTGTTGTACATACATGTTGCCTGATTTGGATTGGGAAGGCACAACGATGCCTCAGCCTTCTTTGGATATTTTGATTGCGGTCCAAACACCACCCTGTTTTCCCTTTATTCTTTTGTCCAGCCAAGCAAACATGCCTTCTAAGACATTTAAGAACAGAAACGGGCGCGAACGTCAACAGCCTACGAGTCGTGATTGGGAGAGACTCGGCGAACAGCATCGTCGGGTCACTCACCCAAACTCAGCTACGGCTGGTGACTCTCGGGGAAAGGAGCATTC